>JARQOD010000738.1:0-126741 GCA_033576555.1 Oophaga sylvatica
TTTTATTATGGAGCATGTTATGGGGCCACCATTAACTACTGTGCAGCATTGTATGGGGCATGTTTTATTATGGAGCATGTTATGGGGCCACCATTAACTACTGTGCAGCATTATATGTGACATGTTTTATTATGGAGCATGTTATGGGGCCACCATCAACTACTGTGCAGCATTATATGGGGCATGTTTTATTATGGAGCATGTTAATGGGGCCACCATTAACTACTGTGCAGCATTATATGGTGCATGTTTTATTATGGAGCATGTTATGGGGCCACCATCAACTACTGTACAGCATTATATGGGGCATGTTTTATTATGGAGCATGTTATGGGGCCACCATCAACTACTGTACAGCATTGTATGGGGCATGTTTTATTATGGAGCATGTTATGGGGCCACCATCAACTACTGTGCAGCATTATATGGGGCATGTTTTATTATGGAGCATGTTATGGGGCCACCATCAACTACTGTGCAGCATTATATGGGGCATGTTTTATTATGGAGCATGTTATGGGGCCACCATCAACTACTGTGCAGCATTTATGGGGCATGTTTTATTATAGAGCATGTTATGGGGCCACCATCAACTACTGTACAGCATTGTATGGTGCATGTTTTATTATGGAGCATGTTATGGGGCCACCATTAACTACTGTGCAGCATTATATGGTGCATGTTTTTATTATGGAGCATGTTATGGGGCCACCATCAACTACTGTGCAGCATTATATGGGGCATGTTTTATTATGGAGCATGTTATGGGGCCACCATCAACTACTGTACAGCATTGTATGGTGCATGTTTTATTATGGAGCATGTTATGGGGCCACCATTAACTACTGTGCAGCATTATATGGTGCATGTTTTATTATGGAGCATGTTATGGGGCCACCATCAACTACTGTACAGCATTGTATGGGGCATGTTTTATTATGGAGCATGTTATGGGGCCACCATCAACTACTGTACAGCATTGTATGGGGCATGTTTTATTATGGAGCATGTTATGGGGCCACCATCAACTACTGTGCAGCATTATATGGGGCATGTTTTATTATAGAGCATGTTATGGGGCCACCATCAACTACTGTACAGCATTGTATGGGGCATGTTTTATTATGGAGCATGTTATGGGGCCACCATCAACTACTGTGCAGCATTGTATGGGGCATGTTTTATTATAGAGCATGTTATGGGGCCACCATCAACTACTGTACAGCATTGTATGGGGCATGTTTTATTATGGAGCATGTTATGGGGCCACCATCAACTACTGTGCAGCATTATATGGGGCATGTTTTATTATGAGCATGTTATGGGGCCACCATCAACTACTGTACAGCATTGTATGGGGCATGTTTTATTATGGAGCATGTTATGGGGCCACCATCAACTACTGTACAGCATTGTATGGGGCATGTTTTATTATGGAGCATGTTATGGGGCCACCATCAACTACTGTGCAGCATTATATGGGGCATGTTTTATTATAGAGCATGTTATGGGGCCACCATTAACTACTGTACAGCATTGTATGGGGCATGTTTTATTATGGAGCATGTTATGGCGCCACCATTAACTACTGTGCAGCATTATATGGGGCATGTTTTATTATGGAGCATGTTAGGGGCCACCATTAACTACTGTACAGCATTATATGTGGCATGTTTTATTATGGAGCATGTTATGGGGCCACCATTAACTACTGTGCAGCATTATATGGGGCATGTTTTATTATGGAGCATGTTATGGGGCCACCATTAACTACTGTGCAGCATTATATGGGGCATGTTTTATTATGGAGCATGTTATGAGGCCACCATTAACTACTGTACAGCATTATATGGGGCATGTTTTATTATGGAGCATGTTATCGGGCCACCATTAACTACTGTGCAGCATTATATGGGGCATGTTTTATTATGGAGCATGTTATGGGGCCACCATTAACTACTGTGCAGCATTATATGGGGCATGTTTTATTATGGAGCATGTTATGAGGCCACCATTAACTACTGTGCAGCATTATATGGGGCATGTTTTATTATGGAGCATGTTATGGGGCCACCATTAACTACTGTGCAGCATTATATGGGGCATGTTTATTATGGAGCATGTTATGGGGCCACCATTAACTACTGTGCAGCATTGTATGGGGCATGTTTTATTATGGAGCATGTTATGGGGCCACCATTAACTACTGTACAGCATTATATGGGGCATGTTTTATTATGGAGCATGTTATGGGGCCACCATTAACTACTGTGCAGCATTATATGGGGCATGTTTTATTATGGAGCATGTTATGAGGCCACCATTAACTACTGTACAGCATTATATGGGGCATGTTTTATTATGGAGCATGTTATGGGGCCACCATTAACTACTGTGCAGCATTATATGGGGCATGTTTTATTATGGAGCATGTTATGGGGCCACCTACTGATGTCTCAATTAATTTTACTTTTATTCGTATCTATTTTTATATTTGTAATTTACCAGTAGCTGCTGCATTTCCCACCCTAGGCTTATACGCGAGTCAATAAGTTTTCCCAGTTGTTTTTGGCAAAATTAGGGGGGTCGGCTTATACTCGAGTATATATGGTATAAGTATTTTCTATATATTATGTGTGTGATATATCTGGGTATTTTGTATATATTACAAGTACTAGTAGAATACCCGCGGCTACGCTCGCGGAAAATATGTTAAATTGTTGGTTATACACTGTGTGCAGAATTATTAGTCAAGTTGTATTTGAGAGGATTCTTTTTATTATTGAACAACAACTATGTTCTCAATCAACCCAAAAGACTCATAAATATCAAAGATTAATATTTTTGGAAGTTGGAGTGGGTTTCTTTTAGATTTGGCCATCTTAGGAGGATATCTGTTTGTGCAGGTAACTATTACTGTGCAGAATTATTAGGCAACTTAAAAAAACAAATCTATACCCATCTCACTTGTTTATTTTCATCAGGTAAACCAATATAACAACATAACATTTAGAAATAAACATTTCTGACATTCAAAAAGAAAAAAAAAATCAGTGAGCCACCTTTCTTTCTGATGACACTCAGACGCCTCCATCCATAGATTCTGTCAGTTGCTTGATCTGTGTACGATCCACATTGCGTGCAGCAGCCACCACAGCCTCCAAACACTGCTCCGAGAGGTGGACTGTTTCCCTCCCTGTAGATCCCACCACAGCCTCCAGACACTGCTCCGAGAGGTGGACTGTTCTCCCTCCCTGCAGATCTCACCACAGCCTCCAGACACTGCTCCAAGAGGTGGACTGTTCTCCCTCCCTGTAGATCCCACCACAGCCTCCAGACACTGCTCCGAGAGGTGGACTGTTCTCCCTCCCTGTAGATCTCACCACAGCCTCCAGACACTGCTCCGAGAGGTGGACTGTTCTCCCTCCCTGCAGATCTCACCACAGCCTCCAGACACTGCTCCGAGAGGTGGACTGTTCTCCCTCCCTGTAGATCCCACCACAGCCTCCAGACACTGCTCCGAGAGGTGGACTGTTCTCCCTCCCTGTAGATCTCACCACAGCCTCCAGACACTGCTCCGAGAGGTGGACTGTTCTCCCTCCCTGTAGATCCCACCACAGCCTCCAGACACTGCTCCGAGTGGTGGACTGTTCTCCCTCCCTGTAGATCCCACCACAGCCTCCAGACACTGCTCCGAGAGGTGGACTGTTCTCCCTCCCTGTAGATCCCACCACAGCCACCAGACACTGCTCCGAGAGGTGGACTGTTCTCCCTTCCTGTAGATCTCACCACAGCCTCCAGACACTGCTCCGAGAGGTGGACTGTTCTCCCTCCCTGTAGATCTCACCACAGCCTCCAGACACTGCTCCGAGAGGTGGACTGTTCTCCCTCCCTGTAGATCTCACCACAGCCTCCAGACACTACTCCGAGAGGTGGACTGTTCTCCCTCTCTGTAGATCTCACCACAGCCTCCAGACACTGCTCCGAGAGGTGGACTGTTCTCCCTCCCTGTAGATCTCACCACAGCCTCCAGACACTGCTCCGAGAGGTGGACTGTTCTCCCTCCCTGTAGATCTCACCACAGCCTCCAGACACTGCTCCGAGAGGTGGACTGTTCTCCCTCCCTGTAGATCTCACCACAGCCTCCAGACACTGCTCCGAGAGGTGGACTGTTCTCCCTCCCTGTAGATCTCACCACAGTCTCCAGACACTGCTCCGAGAGGTGGACTGTTCTCCCTCCCTGTAGATCTCACATTTTATGAGGGACCACAGGTTCTCTATGGGGTTCAGATCAGGTGAACAAGGGGGCCATGTCATTATTTTTTCTTCTTTTAGACCTTTACTGGCCAGCCACACTGTGGAGTATTTGGATGCATGTGATGGAGCATTGTCCTGCATGAAAATCATGTTTTTCTTGAACGATACCGACTTCTTCCTGCACCACTGCTTGTAAAAGGTGTCTTCCAGAAACTGGCAGTAGGTCTGGGAGTTGAGCTTCACTCCATCCTCAACCCGAAAAGGTCCCACAAGTTCATCTTTGATGATACCAGCCCATACCAGTACCCCACCTCCACCTTGCTGGCGTCTGAGTAGTAGTGGAGCTCTCTGCCCTTTACTGATCCAGCCTCGGGCCCATCCATCTGGCCCATCAAGAGTCACTCTCATTTCATCAGTCCATAAAACCTTAGAAAAATCAGTCTTAACATATTTCTTGGCCCAGTCTTGACGTTTTATCTTATGTTTCTCGTTTTTCAGCCTTCCTTACCTTGGCCATGTCCCTGAGTATGGCACACCTTGTGCTTTTTGATACTCCAGTAACGTTGCAGCTCTGAAATATGGCAAAACTGGTGGCAAATGGCATCTTGGCAGCTTCACGCTTGATTTTCCTCAATTCATGGGCAGTTATTTTGTGCCTTTTTTATCACCACGCTTCTTGCGACCCTGTTGGCTATTTGCCATGAAACGCTTGATTGTTCGGTGATCACGCTTCAAAAGTTTGGCAATTTCAAGACTGCTGCATCCCTCTGCAAGACATCTCACAATGTTTGACTTTTCAGAGTCCGTCAAATCTCTCTTCTGACCCATTTTGCCAAAGGAAAGGAAGTTGCCTAATAATTAAGCACACCTTATATAGGGTGTTGATGTCATTAGACCACACCCCTCCTCATTAGAGAGATGCAAATCACCTGATTTACATAATTGGCAGTTGGCTTTCAAGCCTATACAGCTTGGAGTAGGACAACATGTATAAAAAGGATGATGTGATCAAAATACTCATTGCCTAATAATTCTGCACGCAGTGTAGTAGCTAAAGTAAAATTTTCAGTGTCACCCTGAAATTGAAATTGCTACAGTAATTTTTTTTCCACTTTAAATTTTTATAATTTTGGCATTTTACTAATTTGTCGTAACATTGATGTGAACAACTTTTTTTTAATTTCAACATATTTATTGATTTTACATATCCAATACATATTATGTAGTATAAACTATTACAAATATTTTTTTAACTATTTTTTTTATCAAAAATGAAAATTTCTGCACCTTACACAAACATATAAAACATTTACACCCAATTAACAACATAGAGCCACCCAGGGGCGGAACTATAGTGGAAGCAGGGGAAGCAGCTGCCACAGGGCCCGGGCTAGAAGGGGGCCCGTCCCTGCTGCAGCTGCCCTGTGATTTAGGAGCAAAAAGGGGGGCCCGAGCACGCTGGCAAATGGATCCGCGCTCGGGCCCCCTCCCAACATTTTGTTCAGGCTTCTGACTCTGAACGCTGATGCATAACAACACTGTGTTGTTTTAAAGAGACACTACAGTGTTGTAAATGCAGACAGCGAACAGAAATGAGCACTGTAGCTTTAAGCTGCGGCCCAGTGCATTATGGTCCGTCTGTCACAGCGTGTGTGCATGTGGGGGCGGACAGCAGACGGCCAGGCAGACCACATGAAGCAGCAGACTGACTGGACAAGCAGGTGGAAGCCCGGGTGAGTACCGTGAGTCTCTCAACAGTGAGAAGAGGCTTGGCTGCTCAATGGTGACTGGGAGGGCAGGTGCAGGCAGGATCTAACAGGGCCCACATTCAACAGGGCCCAGGCCCCAGGCTGCAGTGCAGGGGGCCCACATTCAACACAGGGCCCAGGTAGCAAGGGGCCCGCATTCCAACAGGGCCTCGGGCTCCTGGGCCCTGTTTGACGCAAGCCTCAAGTCACCACTAACCTCCCCCTGGGCCCTGTTGGGCACGGGACCTCAGTCACCAGTAGCATCCCCCTGGCCCAGTAACAGCCTCATGGTTGCTACAAGTGACGAGTGACACCCTGATCTCTGCTACATGTGACAAGTAACAACCTCAGCTCTGCTACATGTAACAAGTAGCAACCTCAGCTCTGCTACATGTGACAAGTAACAACCTCAACTCTGCTACTTGTGACAAGTAACAACCTCAGCTCTGATATTTGTGACAAGTAACAACCTCAGCTCTGCTTATG
Organism: Oophaga sylvatica; assembly: GCA_033576555.1. Classification (NCBI taxonomy): domain Eukaryota; kingdom Metazoa; phylum Chordata; class Amphibia; order Anura; family Dendrobatidae; genus Oophaga; species Oophaga sylvatica. The sequence goes on from JARQOD010000738.1 coordinate 6,492, forward strand.
TGACAAGTAACAACCTCAGCTCTGCTCATGTGACAAGTAGCAACTTCAGCTCTGCTACATGTGACAAGTAACCTCAGCTCTGCTACATGTGACAAGTAGCAACCTCAGCTCTGCTACATGTGACAAGTAGCAACCTCAGCTCTGCTACATGTGACAAGTAACCTCAGCTCTGCTACATGTGACAAGTAACAACCTCAGCTCTGCTACATTTGACAAGTAACAACCTCAGCTCTGCTACATGTGACAAGTAGCAACCTCGGCTCTACTACATGTGACAAGTAACAACCTCAGCTCTGCTACATGTGACAAGTAGCAACCTCAGCTCTGCTACATGTGACAAGTAGCAACCTCAGCTCTGCTACATGTGACAAGTAACCTCAGCTCTGCTACATGTGACAAGTAACAACCTCAGCTCTGCTACATTTGACAAGTAACAACCTCAGCTCTGCTACATGTGACAAGTAGCAACCTCGGCTCTGCTACATGTGACAAGTAACAACCTCAGCTCTGCTACATGTGACAAGTAGCAACCTCGGCTCTGCTACATGTAACAACCTCAGCTCTGCTACATGTGACAAGTAGCAACCTCAGCTCTGCTCATGTGACAAGTAACAACCTCAGCTCTGCTCATGTGACAAGTAACAACCTCAGCTCTGCTACATGTGACAAGTAACAACCTCAGCTCTGCTACATGTGACAAGTAACAACCTCAGCTCTGCTACATGTGACAAGTAGCAACCTCAGCTCTGCTACATGCGAGGAGTGACAGCCTCATCTCTGCTACATGCGCGGAGTGACAGCCTCAGCTTTGCTATACAAGTACCAGAGCTGAGGCTGTCACTCCTCACATGTTGCAGAGATGAGGCTGTCACTCCTTACATGTAGCAGAGCTGAGGCTGTCACTCCTCGAATGTAGCAGAGCTGAGGCTGTCCCTACTCACATGTAGCAGAGCTGAGGCTGTTCCTCCTCACATGTAGCAGAGCTGAGGCTGTCACTCCTCACATGTAGCAGAACTGAGTCTGTCACTCCTCACATGTAGCAGAGCTGAGGCTGTCACTCCTCACATGCAGCAGAGCTGAGGCTGTCAACTCCTCACATGTGTAATTGGTGAGGGCGTGGTGCAGAAGTACGGTATACAGAACAATCTTAGATTATTCTGTATACCGGACTGTTGTTCTACTGAATAAATCATCCGTTTTGAAAGCAATTTGCAGGCTGGATTACAAGTTTCTTCACATATTTACTCTGGAGAAAGCCTACCTTCGTCACTACCTCAGTTGCTTCCTGGGAGTTGGTTCTTTTCTGTTATTTCACTATCATTAGTCCAAAAACCTCTAATTTTGGATAATAAAGGTATCTTTCTTAACACAACTTGGGTAGACCGGGATTGGCAACGCGCGCGAGGGGGGGGGCCCCATTGTGAAGTTTGCTGTGGGGCCCTGCCGTTCCTAGTTACGCCCCTGGAGCCACCCTTCCCCCTCCCTCCAGTGTAATCTATAAGTAGTTCACGGACAAAAGAGCAAATTTGGTTTACAGTTACACAACGATCTATTGTTTGACTTTTTGGTAAACAATGGTTTGGTTTTACCTTCAGGTGCCTATATGAGAAGATTTTTGGGGTTACCCACTCTAGAGCAAGCAGCGTACAACTGTCCATGTGAAAACCACGGCTCTCCAAATTAATGCTGGCTACTTTGTGATTGACCTTGTGCTTTGTTTATAGTCATAGCAAACGCAATTCGGATTGGGAACTGCAGATGCTTAAAATTGAAGGGCAGTCGCTTGGTAGCAGAGGAATACGCGGAATGAAGACATTTGCTCCCTTAGAGTTTCCCATGAGAATAGTGGCTTCAGTAACATTGGGCATGAGACTCTTAGTGCACAATCTTGTGCCATTACACATTTTTGGTGGGTCAAGGTTCCGAAGCAAAATTATTATGGCTCCTATTTTTAACCCCTCTCTGACATTAGACGTACTATCCCGTCCATAAAACCCGTGCCATTCTGCCCATGGACGGGATAGTACGTCATAGGCGATCAGCTGCGCTCCTATTTGATTATCACAGCTGACACCCGTGACTGTGTGTCAGGAGCGTTCACGGACCGCTCCCGGCACATTAACCCCTAGCACACCGCGATCAAACATGATCGCGGTGTACTGGGGGCACAGGGAAGCATCGCGCAGGGAGTGGGCTCCCTGCGCGCCCCCCTGAGACCCTCAGACCAGCGCGATGTGATCGCGCTGTTCTGAGGGCTTCCTCCCTCCCAGGACCCGGATCCAAGATGGCGCCGGGGTCCTGGAGGGAGGCGGCTTCCTCAGTGCCTGCTGAGAGCAGGCACTGAGAAGCCTGCTGCACTGCCTGAGCGATCGCTGGTGTGACAGTGTGCTGTGCACACTGTCACACCAGCGATTTGATAAAATACAGTGATGTCCCACCCTGGGACAAAGTAAAAAAGTTAAAAAAATAAAAATAAACATGTTATAAAAAAAAATCCAAAATAAATAAAAAAAAAATATATATTCCCCAATAAATTCATTTCTTCCTGTAAATAAAAAAAAACAAAACAATAAAAGTACACATATTTGGTATCGCCGTGTCCGTAACGACCCCCCCTATAAAACTGTCCCACTAGTTAACCCCTTTAGTGAACCCCTTAAAAAAAAAAAAAAAAAAACGAAGCAAAAAATCAATACTTTATCATCATACCGCCGAACAAAAAGTGGAATAACACGCGATCAAAAAGACCGATATAAATAAACATGGTACTGCTGAAAACGTCATCTTGTCCCGCAAAAAACGAGCCGTCATAAAGCATCATCAGCGAAAAAATAAAAAAGTTATAGCTCGCAGAATAAAGCGATGCAAAAATAATTATTTTTTATATAAAATTGTTTTTATTCTATAAAAGCGCCAAAACATAAAAAAATGATATAAATGAGGTATCGCCATAATCGTACTGACCCGAAGAATAAAACTGCTTCATCAATTTTACCACACGTGGAACAATAAAAACGCCTCCCCCAAGAGAAATTCATGAATTGCTGATTTTTGTTCATTCTAACTCTCCCAAAAATCGTAATAAAAAGCGATCAAAAAATGTCACCTGCTCAAAAATGGTACAAATAAAAACGTCAACTCGTACCGCAAAAAATAAGACCTCACATGACTCTGTGGGCCAAAATATGCAAAAATTATAGCTCTCAAAATGTGGCGATGCAAAAAACTATTTTTGCAATAAAAAGCGTCTTTTAGCGTGACAGCTGCCAATCATAAAAACCCGCTATAAATAGTAAATCAAACCCCCCTTTATCACCCCGTTAGGGAAAAATAATAAAATTAAAAAAATGTATTTATTTCCATTTTCCCATTAGGGTTAGGGTTAGGTCGGCTAAAGTTAGGGTTAGGGTTGGCGCTAAAGTTAGGATTAGGGTTAGGGTTGGGATTAGGGGTGTGTTAGGGTTAGGTTTGTGGTTAGGGTTGGGACTAGGGTTAGGGGTGTGTTGGGGTTAGGGTTGGAGTTAGAATTGGGGGGTTTCCGCTGTTTAGGCACATCAGGGGCTCTCCAAATGTGACATGGCGTCTGATCTCAATTTCAGCCAATTCTGCGTTGAAAAAGTCAAACGGTGCTCCTTCACTTCTGAGCTCTGCCATGCGTCCAAGCAGTAGTTTATCCCCACATATGGGGTATCAGCGTACTCTGGACCCCAAGAGTTATTGTGCAATTTGTCCTATTTCTTCTGTTACCCTTGGGAAAATAAAAAACTGGGGGCGAAAATATCATTTTTGTACAAAAAAAAAATATTTTTTTGTTTTTACGGCTGTACATTATAAACTTCTGTGAAGCACTTGGGGCTTCATAGCGCTTACCACACACCTAGATAAGTTCCTTGTGGGGTCTATTTTCCAAAATGGGGTCACTTGTTGGGGATTTCCACTGTTTAGGCGCATCAGAGGCTCTCCAAATGCGACATGACGCCCCAGACCATTCCATCAAAGTCTGCAATCCAAAACGTCACTACTTCCCTTCCGAGCCCTGACGTGCGCCCATACAGTAGTTTTCTCCCACATATTGGGTATCAGCGTACTCAGGACAAATTGGACAACAACTTTTGGGGTCCAATTTCTCCTGTTACCCTTGTGAAAATAAAATATTGGGGGCGAAAAAAATCATTTTTGTAAAAAAAAAGGATTTTTTATTTTTACGGCTGTGCGTTATAAACTTCTGTGAAGCACTTCGGGGTTCAAAGTGCTCACCACACATCTAGATAAGTTCCTTGTGGGGTCTATTTGCCAAAATGGGGTCACTTGTGGGGGGTTTCCACTGTTTAGGTGCATCAGGGGCTCTCCAAATGTGACATGACGCCCCAGACCATTCCATCAAAGTCTGCAATCCAAAACGTCACTACTTCCCTTCCGAGCCCCGACGTGTGCCCATACAGTAGTTTTCGCCCACATATTGGGTATCAGTGTACTCAGGACAAATTGGACAACAACTTTTGGGTTCCAATTTCTTCTGTTACCCTTGTGAAAATAAAATATTGGGGGCGAAAAAATCATTTTTGTAAAAAAAAAAAAGATTTTTTATTTTACGGCTGTACGTTATAAACTTTAGTGAAACACCTGGGGGTTCAAAGTTCTCACCACACATCTAGATAAGTTCCTTGAGGGGTCTAGTTTCCAAAATGGTGTCATTTATGGGGGTTTCCACTGTTTAGGCAGATCAGGAGCTCTCCAAACACGACATGGCGTCCAGCCAATTCTGCGTTGAAAAAGTCAGACGGCGCTCCTTCCCTTCCAAACTCTGCCATGCACCCAAACAGTGGTTTACTCCCACATATGGGGTATCAGCGCACTCAGGACAAATTGCACAATAACTTTTGGAGTCTTGTTACCCTTGGAAAAATAAAAATTGGGGTGAAAAGATCATTTTTGTGGAAAAAATATGATTTTTAAATTTTACGGCTCTACGTTATAAACTTGTGTGAAGCACTTGGGGGTTCAAATTGCTCATCAAAAATCTAGATAAGTTCCTTAGGGGGTCTAGTTTCCCAAATGGGGTCATTTGTGGGGGTTTCCACTGTTTAGGACAGCAGGGGCTCTCCAAATGCAACATGGCATCCAAACTCAATTCCAGCCAATTTTGGTTGGAAAAAGTCAAATGGTGCTCCTTCCATTCCGAGCTCTGCCGTGCGCCCAAACAGTGGTTCCCCCCATATGGGGTATCAGCGTACTCAGGACAAATTGTACAACAACTTATGTGGTCCAATTTCTCCTGTTACCCTTGGGAAAATAAAAAATTAGTGACTAAAAGATAATTTTTGTGGGAAAAAAATAGGATTTTTTATTTTCATGCCCGGGCATTATAAACTTGTGTGAAGCACTTGGGGGTTCAAAGTGCTCACCAAAGATCTAGATAAGTTCCTTAGGGGGTCTAGTTTCCAAAATGGGGTCACTTGTGGGGGGTTTCCACTGTTTAGGCTCATCTGGGGCACTGCAAACGGAACATGACTCCCATTAACGTCTGCATTCCAAAACGTTACTACTTCCTTTCCAAGCCCTGCCGTGCACCCAAACAGTTTCCCCCCCCCCACATATGGGGTATCAGCGTACTCAGGACAAATTGGACAACAAATTTTGGGGTCCAATTTCCTTGGGAAAATTCTAAAATTTGGGACTAAAAAATCATTTTTGTGGAAAATTGATTTTTTTTTTTTTCACACCCAGGCTTTATAAACTTTTGTGAAACACTTGAGGGTTCAAAGTGCTCACAACAGATCTAGATAAGTACCTTAGGGGGTCTAGGTTCCAAAATGGTGTCACTTGTGGGGGGTTTCCACTGTTTAGGCGCATCAGGGGCTCTCCAAACGCGACATGGCATCCAATCTAAATTCCAGCCAATTTTAGTTTGAAAAAGTCAAACGGCGCTCCTTCCCTTACGAGCTCTGCCGTGTGCCCAAACAGTGGTTTTCCCCCACATATGGGGTATTGGCGTACTCAGGAGAAATTGCATAACAACCTTATCTGTCCATTTTCTCCTTTTACCCTTGTGAAAATAAAAAAAAAGTTTGTAAAAGATAATTTTTGTGGCTAAAAAGTAAAATATTCATTTTTTCCTTCCAGTTGCTTTAGTTACTGTGAAACACCTGAAGGGTTAATAAACTTATTGAATGTGGTTTTGAGTACCTTGAGGGGTGCAGTCTTTAGAATGGTGTCACTTTTGGGTATTTTCTGCCATATAGACCCCTCAAAGTGACTTCAAATGTGAGGTGGTCCCTAAAAAAAATGGCTTTGTAAATTTTGTTGTAAAAATGAGAAATCGCTGGTCAACTTTTAACCCTTATAACTTCCTAACAAAAAAAATTTTGGTTCCAAAATTGTGCTGATGTAAAGTAGACATGTGGGAAATGTTATTTCTTAACTATTTTGTGTGATATATTTCTCTGTTTTAAGGGAATAAAAATTCAAAGTTTGAAAATTGCAAATTTTAAAAATTTTCGCCATATTTGCGTTTTTTTCAAAAATAAACGCAAGTTATATCGAAGAAATTTTACTTCTAACGTGAAGTACAATATGTCACGAGAAAACAGTCTCAGAATCGCTAAGATCCGTTGAAGCGTTCCAGAGTTATAGCCTCATAAAGAGACAGTGGTCAGAATTGTAAAAATTGGCCCGGTCATTAACGTGCAAACCACCCTTGGGGGTGAAGGGGTTAAAGTGAGCTTATGCGGTGGCGTTCCAGGAGGCTCCAAAGAATTCAGGAACTCCAATGGATTCATTACGGCTTGTTCACTCTCCATGACTGAATCAATGGACATGTATGTGGTGGCTAGACCGGTCACGTTGTTCACTTGTCCAAGATCTTTGACACAATTTTGCTTTCTTAGCTTTTGGATGAACCTGTCCAATAGATGGTCGTTTTTTGGGCGGCATTTTAAAAACCAGTCCTTAGTCTTATGACCCTTTAGTATTCACCTGACACTGATAAGAGATGTAATAGGATGAATAGTAAATCCAGAGCAGCCCTCACACAGGATTACTATGACCTGAAGGAGCAATGAAAACCGCCTCACAGGCAGACTCGTCTAGTTGCCCATAGCAACCAATCAGAGCTCAGCTTTCACTTTACCTCAGCAGGTTCAGTGATGAAAGCTCCCACATGCATGTGATCCATGTGTTTGTGCGTGCGCAGTGTAATTGTCCATGGTGTGAGTGAGTACGCATGTGCTCTGTTCGTCCGTGTGCGTAGGGTGCATCCATTTGAGTGTGTTTGCATGCGTGTGTGGTCCCAGCGTGCGTGTGTGTGTGGTGTGCATGTGCAATTTACGGGGTGGTGTTGTGGTATTTGTGGGGTGGTATTTGTGTTGTGTGCGTCTAGAGTGGTCTGGTGTTTTGTGTGTTGTGGCATTTGTGTGGTGTTGTGCTTGTGGGTTGGTGTATGTGTGCTGTCTGTGTGATGTTTGTATGGTGGTTGTGAAATGTTTGTGTGTGGTGGTGCGGCCCCTTTAGCAGCGACTCTTTGGTGCCGTCGCTATAATCCGTCCCTGTAAGTCACAACTGTTGTTTTCCCCTCAGCACTTTTTCCTTCACTTTCACATTTCTCCATTATATGTATAGGGCCTAACTTCGGGGGTCCCAATCTCATGACGGGGGAAGCTAGTGAGATTTAACGTGCGCAGTTTTCTGCTCCTGTGGGTGGAGAGGGAGCGTGCCAAATTTCACCCAAATCGGGCAAGAACTGTGGATTTGTATAGAGCAGCTACTACAGATTTTCAGTTTTATATACACTGCTCAAAAAAATAAAGGGAACACTCGAATAACACATCCTAGATCTAAATCAATGAAATATTCTCATTGAATACTTTGTTCTGTACAAAGTTGAATGTGCTGTCAACATAATCACACAAAAATCATCAATGGAAATCAAATTTATTAACCAATGGAGGCCTGGATTTGGAGTCACCCACAAAATTAAAGTGGAATGTAATGTCCTTAAAACAAGTCAGAATGATGCTCAGTAGTGTGTGTGGCCTCCACGTGCCTGTATGACCTCTGTACAACGCCTGGGCATGCTCCTGATGAGGCGGCGGATGGTCTCCTGAGGGATCTCCTCCCAGACCTGGACTAAAGCATCCGCCAACTCCTGGACAGTCTGTGGTGCAACGTGTAATGTATGTAGTACAGTTCATATAGCGTCTTGTGCTTGGGTGCGATGAAAACACAGGAGTCACAGGTTTGATATAGAAAAGTCCTGTATTACTTCATACAAGTTGGCAGAAATAGTCACACAGTTTGCAGACACAGAAACAGGAGACACAGCAGGCCAGAGTAATCCAAGCTCAGCAATCACTCTCCAATACAGATTCAGGATCTTCTTCTCTGTTACCGTAAGTCCATGCAAACGTGGGTCTTTCAAAGAGCAGGGTTCAGAGTCCACAAGTGCTTCAGAGTTCCTCAGTAGGAATAGCTGGAGTACAAGGTCCAAGGCTTACAGGAGTCAAGTAACAGGTTCACTGCAGGCTAGATTCTGAAGCACTGATTGCTCAGCTGTGGCTGCTTAAGAAGCAAAGGAGAGAATCAGGGCGGGAACATGCAAGCTGGAAACTCCATTTTGACTGAGGGCAAGATAGCTGCAGCAAGACAGAAAGTAAAATGGCTGACGAACAAACTGAGTTTCAGGAATATATACATAGAACCTTACATTACTCCCCCCTTAAGGACAACCTCCGGATGACCTCAGACCAGGCTTGTGTGGGTACCTCTGATGAAACTGACGGAGCAAGCGAGGAGCATTAACGTTATTGACCGGTTCCCATGAGTTGTCCTCCACTGGGTAGCCCTGCCATTTAATCAGATATTGTAACTGATTTCTATACAACCTGGAATCTAAAATCCTTTCCACCACAAATTCTTCCTGACCATCGACTAGCACTGGGTCAGGGCAAGGAGAGGAACGTCCAGGAAACGTATTGGGTGTCGCAGCCTTTAGTAGGGATACATGAAAGACAGGGTGGATTCTCATAGTTCTGGGCAGTTGAAGACGACAAGCAACGGCACTTATAATTTTACTGATTTTATAGGGTCCAATGTACTTATGTCCCAACTTAGACGATGGAATCCTTAACTTAAGATTTCTGGTTGACAGCCAGACCAAGTCTCCTACCTTGAAAGCTGGTGCAGGTTTACGAAATTTATCTGCTGCTTTCTTGTACCTTTCTTGAGCCGATTCCAGATTTTCCTTTAGAAGATCCATATTCTTCTGTAAAGACGTGATTCTTTCAGCCACTGCTGGTAAAGGCGTTTCTATGGGAAATCGTGGTAGAATGTTAGGATGATAACCTAGATTAGAGTAAAAAGGAGACTGTTTAGTGGAGGCACTCTGAGAGTTGTTATACGAGAACTCAGCTAATGGAAGTAGATCCACCCAATCATCCTGTAGGTGGCAGATAAAGCAGCGGAGATACTGCTCCAGGGTTTGATTGGTTCGTTCGGTCTGTCCATTAGTCTGGGGATGAAAAGCAGAAGAAAGGTTTACTTTAATGTCCAATGCTGCACAGAAATTTTGCCAAAACCTAGAAGTGAATTGCACCCCTCGATCCGAAATAACCTCATCCGGTACTCCATGTAAGCGAAACACATCTTTAATCATCAAATCTGATGTCTGTTTTGCAGTGGGTAAGCCGACACAAGGGATAAAATGAGCTGCCTTTGTTAGACGGTCAACCACCACTAGAATGGTGTTCTTCCCCTGAGAGGTTGGTAACTCCACAATGAAGTCCATAGAAATGGATCCCCACGGGCGGGACGGGGTGGGAAGAGGCTGTAACAGACCAGTTGGTGAGGAGCGAGGTGTTTTGCATCTTGCACAGACCTCACATGAAGTGACATAATTCAAAACATCCTTCCTGCAAGTGGGCCACCAAAAGAAACGAGAAAGAAATTCCTGTGTCTTTAGAATTCCTCTATGCCCAGCTATCTTGGAATCGTGAATGAGTTGCAATACTCTTAATCTGACTGTTTCAGGAATATACAGACGTTGTCCCTGAATCCACACACCATTCTTAAAGACAAGACTTACGTCCCTTGGGGGTTGTGCCAAAAAGGAATCCGCATGGTATGCTTCCTTGATGTCCTTAAGTAGGTCTTGATTATGAATTACTCCTAGGAATCTAGAGTCAGGAAGAATAGTCTTAGGAGGAGTAATTGGACGTGTCTCTGCTGAGTAAATCCTAGAGAGTGCATCAGCCTTTCCATTGCGCGATCCTGGTCTATAAGAGATGATAAAATTAAATTGGTTTAAGAAAAGATTCCAGCGAGCCTGGCGAGGAGTCAGGCACTTAGCCGACCTGATAAACTCAAGGTTACGATGGTCTGTCAGGACGACTATTTGCTGTGCAGCTCCCTGAAGAAGGTGTCTCCATTCTTTGAAGGCGGCAATAATGGCCAACAACTCTCTATTGCCCACATCGTAGTTCCTCTCAGCCGAAGACAACTGCTGGGAAAAGAAGGCACAGGGATGCAAGACATTCTTCTCACCTGTTCTCTGAGAGAGTATAGCTCCAACGGCACAGTCTGAAGCATCCACCTCTATTATGAAGGCAAGCTCGGGGTTGGGATGTACTAGGATAGGTGCAGTGGTAAATTTATCTTTTAGACGGGAAAATGCTTCCTGGGCTTGGGGAGTCCAGGAAAACCTAGACTCTTTCCGGGTAAGTTGAGTGATAGGTGACACTACCTCAGAGAAATTTCTAATGAAACGTCTATAGAAGTTGGCAAACCCGATGAAGCGCTGTACCTCCTTCACATTTCTAAGACTTGGCCAATCCTTGATGGCTTGGGTTTTGCTTCCATCCATACTAATTCCTTGTGTAGACAGTACATACCCAGAAATTGAATTTCGGTCCTATGGAATTCACACTTTTCAAGTTTGATGCAAAGATGATTTTGTCTTAGACGTTCCAAGACCATTCTCACATGTCCATGATGTTCCTCTGTGGAGTTAGAAAAAATTAGAATATCATCCAAATAAATTACCACGAATGTATCTAGGAGATCCCTGAAGATGTCATTCACCAAGTGTTGGAAAGTGGCTGGGGCGGTACTCAGACCAAAAGGCATAACTAGATATTCAAAGTGTCCATAGCGTGACCTGAATGCAGTCTTCCATTCATCCCCAGGTCTAATACGGACTAAGTTATAGGCCCCACGAAGATCTAGCTTAGAAAAAATTTTGGCATGTCGCACTCTCTCCAATAACTCAGGGATTAAAGGCAATGGATAACGGTTTCTAATAGTAACCTTATTGAGTTCCCTATAGTCTACGCATGGTCTCAGAGATCCATCTTTCTTCTTTACAAAGAAGATGGGTGCACCTGCAGGAGATGAAGAGGGGCGTATGAAGCCCTTGGCTAGATTTTCATCTATGTAATCCTTTAAAGCCTTTAGCTCGGGCCCCGCCAGGGGGTAGATCTTACCAAAAGGTATCTCTGCTCCAGGCAATAATTCAATTGGACAATCATATGGACGGTGAGGAGGAAGCTGGTCAGCGTTCTTCTTGTCACATAAATCCACATAGTCCTGGTATACAGCTGGTAGTTCAGGGACTGACATGATTCCTTTAGGAACAGAGCAAGCTGAAACTTTTGGACTCATCTGTTTCTCTGGAAAGTGTAATTCCTTGGTCTCCCAGTTAATGGTAGGATTCTGAGCCTGCAGCCATGGTAGCCCTAGAATAATGGGAAAGTGGGGAGAAGAGATAAGCATAAAGGACAGTTTCTCTTGATGATCTTTACCATAAGAACCCTCAAAGGCTCTGTTTCCTGATCCACTGGTCCAGAGGTCAGCAGGGAGCCATCCACAGTTTCCATCTGTACTGGAGTAGCCTTCTTCACTGAACGTATTCCCTGTTTCAGAGCAAAGGAGACATCCATAAAATTTCCACTTGCCCCTGAGTCGATCATAGCAGAGCTAGACACCCAAGCTGAGTCAACCCAGAGTTTGATGGAAAGAAAGCAATGAGAATTGTTTTTCTTACAACTCAGCTGGGACACCGCTGAGGAAACTTGAAAAATGGCAGCGTTTACACAGTCAACGTCCTCAGAGGTAACGGAGTTTAAGTCCGAGAAATCAAGATCTGTTGCTGCAGATCTCTCTGGAGCCTGAGGCTCGGACCTGACAGATCCCCTCTCGCAACACTCACAATGAATGAGTGCTGCAGTAGTCTTACGAGAACGGCTGGGGCAGTTTATAATGAAGTGCCCTGACTTACCACAATAGAAACATAGATTCTCCTTAAAACGATGTTCCTTGCGTGCATCACTAACCTGTCGTTGTAAAGAGTCTACCTGCATGGGTTCAGGTTCAGGTTCCGTGTAATCCTACTCAAAGGTTCCTTAGCTGGAGAGGAAGGTAGGAAAAGGTTAGTACGATTGCTTTCGAACCATCTCTCTTGCCTGCGTTCAGTCAGACGAGTATCAATACGGATGCAGTAGTTAATAAAGTCACCTAACGCAGTGGGAGGGTCGGCACGAGCAAGTTCATCCTTAATCAGTGGAGATAACCCCTTTCGAAAAATAGATATTTTGGCGGAACTGTCCCAGGTGGTATCAAGGGCCCATCTCCTGAAATCCAAGGCATATTCAGCTACCGAGTGCTTACCTTGGCGCAAAGCTAACATGGCTGCTTCAGCTGTTGCACCTCGATTGGGGTCATCAAACACCTGCCCCATGGCTGAAATAAAATCATCAAGGTGATTCAAACAATCATCCTCAGTCTCAATCAGAGGGTTTGCCCACATTAAAGCCTTGTTGGTAAGCAACATAATTATAGTAAGCACCTTAGATCGTTCAGTGGGAAATTGTGAAGCATGTGCAGAAAAAAAAAGATTGCATTGATTAATAAATCCCCTGAATTTCTCACGTTCACCGCCAAAACGAAAAGGGGGCAACTTGGGAATCCCAGCACTCGGGGCTACGGCAGGAGCCTGGACTCGCCCCTCTAGAACCTCAATCCTGGCTCGCAAATCCTGGGTAGTCTGTCCAACCACTTGCAAATTGTGATTATTGAGGTCCTGTAGATTTGTAAAACGGGTCTTTATATTCTGCAAATCTGCAAGGATATTATCAGTCACTCCGCAAAGTTCCTTTATGCGGGCCTCCATTTTCCAGATCTTTTAAGACAGGATTACTGGAAGAAGAGGAGAGAAAAAAAAAAACAATAGTGTTCACCTGTGGCAACACTGCAGAGAGAAAAAAAAATTAAGGGAACTGCTCACCTGGAATGGTTGTGAGGAGTCACAACCACTATCATCACAGAAAGTTTCAACCAGACATCTGATATCCAGAGTTACAGCAGACAAAAAAGAGAAAAGAAAGGAAAAAAAAAAAAAACAATAGTGTTTACCTGTGGTAACACTGCAAAAAGAAAAAACTTAAGGGAATTGCTCACCTGGAATGGTTGTGAGAAGTCACAACCACTGTCATCACAGAAAGTACAACCGGACGTTTGATATCCACAGTACAGCAGACACAGCCTTCCAGACCCAGCAGACACTAACGTTTTGGCTTCAGAATCTTGTAATGTATGTAGTACAGTTCATATAGCGTCTTGTGCTTGGGTGCGATGAAAACACAGGAGTCACAGGTTTGATATAGAAAAGTCCTGTATTACTTCATACAAGTTGGCAGAAATAGTCACACAGTTTGCAGACAGAAACAGGAGACACAGCAGGCCAGAGTAATCCAAGCTCAGCAATCACTCTCCAATACAGATTCAGGATCTTCTTCTCTGTTACCGTAAGTCCATGCAAACGTGGGTCTTTCAAAGAGCAGGGTTCAGAGTCCACAAGTGCTTCAGAGTTCCTCAGTAGGAATAGCTGGAGTACAAGGTCCAAGGCTTACAGGAGTCAAGTCACAGGTTCACTGCAGGCTAGATTCTGAAGCACTGATTGCTCAGCTGTGGCTGCTTAAGAAGCAAAGGAGAGAATCAGGGCGGGAACATGCAAGCTGGAAACTCCATTTTGACTGAGGGCAAGATAGCTGCAGCAAGACAGAAAGTAAAATAGCTGACGAACAAACTGAGTTTCAGGAATATATACATAGAACCTTACACAACGTGACGTTGGTGGATGGAGCGAGACATGATGTCCCAGATGTGCTCAATCGGATTTAGGTCTGGGGAACGGGCGGGTCAGTCCATAGCTTCAATGTCTTCATCTTGCAGGAACTGCTGACACACTCCAGCCACATGAGGTCTGGCATTGTCCTGTATTAGGAGAAACCCAGGGCCAACCGCACCAGCATATGGTCTCAAAAGGGGTCTGAGGATTTCATCTCGGTACCTAATGGCAGTCAGGCTACCTATGGCGAGCACATGGAGGGCTGTGTGGCCCTCCAAAGAAGTGCCACCCCACACCATTACTGACCCACTGCCAAACCGGTCATGCTGAAGGATGTTGCAGGCAGCAGATCGCTCCTCAGACTCTGTCACGTCTGTCACATGTGCTCAGTGTGAACCTGCTTTCATCTGTGAAGAGCACAGGGCACCAATGGCGAATTTGACAATCCTGGTGTTCTGTGGCAAATGCCAAGCGTCCTGCACGGTGTTGGGCTGTGAGCACAACCCCCATCTGTGGACATCGGGCACTCAGACCATCCTCATGGAGTCGGTTTCTAACCTTTTGTGCAGACACATACACATTTGTGGCCTGCTGGAGGTCATTTTGCAGGGCTCTTGCAGTGCTCCTCCTGATCCTCCTTGCACAAAGGCGGAGGTAGCGGTCCTGCTGCTGGGCTGTTGCCCTCCTACGGCCTCCTCCACGTCTCCTGGTGTACTGGCCTGTCTCCTGGTAGCGCCTCCAGCCTCTGGACACTACGCTGACAGACACAGCAAACCTTGCCACAGCTTGCATTGATGTGCCATCCTGGATGAGCTGCACTTCCTGAGCCACTTGTGTGGGTTGTAGAGTCCGTCTCATGCTATCACGAGTGTGAACTTACAACCAACATCCAAAAGTGACCAAAACATCAGCCAAAAAGCATTGGTACTGAGATGAGGTCTGTGGTCCCCACAAGCAGAACCACTCCTTTATTGAGTGTGTCTTCATAATTGCCAATAATTTCCATCTGTTGTCTATTCCATTTGCACAGCAGCATGTGACATTGATTGTCAATCAGTGTTGCTTCCTGAGTGGACAGTTTGATTTCACAGAAGTTTCATTTACTTGGAGTTATATTCTGTTGTTTAAGTGTTCCCTTTATTTTTTTGAGCAGTGTATATAGATGTGTGTGATATATCTGGGTATTCCGTATATATTATGTGTGTGATATATCTGGGTATTCTGTATCTGTATTCTGACATGTGGTCAAAATTGTTGGTACCCCTCGTTTAATGACAGAAAAACCCACAATGGTGACAGAAACAAGTTGAATCTAACAAAAGTAATAATAAAAAATCAATGAAAATGAACAATTGAAAATCAGAGATTGCTTTTCAACCATGCTTCCGGATCAGGGGTGCCTATCTTACGTCGGTTCTGGAACTGTCGGGACTGTTCACCATTTTTGCCGGTGAGAAAGCTTTCTGACCCAGACCAACCTTTGCACTTGACAGCAGGGGCGTGACTGAGCTAAAAGGGGCTGCGAGCAGGAAAGCAGAGAGAGTCCTGGCGGGAGGGCACAGCAGGGAAAGGTTGGTGCTCCCTCCTTGGAGCAATTTGTGAACACAGGTCTGCGCCATAGGATCCCTGCATCTGGGTACATTGACTGAGTACAGAAATCTGTGGTTTGCCCGCTGACTCCTGTGTCCGAAAGTCTGACATGTACTGGTCCGGTGATTGCTGCGCGTGTGCCACCTAGGACTGACCTTGTGACTCATCTAGGGCTGCGTAATTCATCACCTGCTGCCACCGCCAAGCTGAGTCACGCTCAGGCGGTAACAGAGACTGTGCTTCATCCCGCAAGACAAGCAGTGGATACAGGACCCCGCTTAGGACAGCAAGGATATGACTCCTTCATCGGAAACCGTATCCTCAACTTCTTCAGAACCCCACCAGAAACTTCATGCGCCGCTTGCGTGGGCGCCACCGTTGGAGCCTAGGACTCTGCAGCCAGGAAATCTTCGGACTGATAAGTTTTCCCTTTTCATGAACAATTGTTTTACCTTACACCTCACCTCTCGTTTATACCGTGCCCATACTATTCCCCCCTGCTTAACCCTTCACCTCCCTGCGTGGAGTATTACGCCGTTATTAAACCCGTTAATCCTTGCTCTGCCTCCTGTCCCGCGACCTGCAATCTCACACTTGGTGTAGTCGGTAGGATGCAGTCTACGGACACAGAGGCGGCAGACCAAGCAATGGGGGTGAACCCCAGGTCCAGCATATCCCTGGGGGAAATGTTGAACAGCCTCCCAAAGTTCACTGGGAACAATACCATGCTTTGAAGCTGGATTGAGCGGATCAGGGGGATGATGCGGATGCACCCCATGACCCCTGCATTAGAAGTGGAGGTTGCCATGATGGCTTTAGATGGAGAGGTGAGGGATTCTGTTATGGTACAACCCCCTGGGAACGAGAAACCTTTAAGAAGGTCTTACAAATACTGGAGGAGATCCATGGAGACCCCACGGACGTAGGGGAGTTACGTATGTGCTTATTTTGCAGGGTTCAAAGGGAGGGGAGACGGTGACCCAGTACATGAACGCACTACAGGAGATCCATACTGCCATTACTAGAAAAGACGGCATAGGCATAGGGTCTACTGACGCAGTGCTGCCGGACCAGTTGGTGACAGGCTTGAGAGACGTACTGTTAAAACAGGCTTTGCGGGAGCGCTTGCGGGTAAATCCGCGCATGACCTTTTCTGAGGTGGGGAGTGCAAGCAAGATCAGGGGGTGACAGTCCAGGTAGGGGAGGTTCAGAGAGAAGAGGTATCCGTGACAATGGCCACTGAACCACGTTGGGTGGAAGAGTTGCGGAAAGGATATACGTGAAGAGAGTGATATACGTGAAGAGAGTGAATTTGGGATGTACGTGAAGAGTTGGCAGAGTCAAAAGTGAAACCAGTAGTTACCTCAAACCTGCCGGGAAGCAGAAATGGCCTTGAACCTCGTAGCGAAACAAGAAGGTTGTCAAGATCCCGTCTGGGTTGGAGCCGATGTTACTGCAAACACTAGGGAAGCAGAGGCAGGTAGCGTAGTCAGGTGGCAGCCGGAGGTCGGTACACAGGAAAGGCAGTGTTTGTAGCAATGGATCAGCCGGATAACGTAGTCAGGTGGCAGCCGGAGGTCGGTACACAGGAAAGGCAGTTCGGTAACAGAGGAGCAGGCAGAGAGCGTAGTCAGAAGGCAGGCCGAGGTCGGTTCACAGGAGAGCAGTGTTTGTAGCAATGGATCAGGCGGAGAGCGTAGTCAGAAGGCAGGCCGAGGTCGGTTCACAGGAGAGCAGTGTTTGTAGCAATGGATCAGCAGGAAACGCTTGACTAAAGGCTTGGAGCTCAATAATCTAGCAATGACACACCCACAGGGCCAGGTTTATATAGGGTGTGTAATTGGCAATCAGAGGCCCAATCAAGAGAGCACTAGGTGTAGCCAATCAGGAAGAACAGTCAATGGTATCTGGGTTCAGCAAGGAACTTTGCAGCCAGCAGAATAGCTCAGATGGTAGAGCTGCCGGCCAGTGGACAAGAGGCACTGGGTTCGACTCCTGACAGTACTCCCCTCCTTCCAGGATGGCCTCTGGACATCTCAGGAGCTGGCCTATCCGGGTACCTCTGATGAAAGGCTCTTGTTAGTCTAGGAGCATGGACGTTGTCCCTTGGTTCCCATGAATTTTCCTCTGGTCCGTAACCCTTCCACTGCACCAGATACTGCAGTTTACCTCTGAATTTTCGGGAGTCCAGAATCTTATCCACAATGTATTCTTCTTCACCACGGATCCTTTCTGGTGGAGGAGGTGGCTGAATTCTTCCTGGAAACGGGTTTTCACAGAAGGGTTTGAGCAAGGATATGTGAAACACTGGATGAATCTTTAGATTGTTGGGAAGTTTTAAACGAAAAGCAACCTGGTTAATTTTTGCAGAAATTTGAAAAGGTCCAATGAATTTCTGACCCAATTTGGAGGATGGCACATGTGTCTTAAGGTTTTTAGTGGACAGCCAAACTTTGTCTCCAACCTGAAGAGCAGGGGGCACTCTCCGATGTTTATCTGCTGCTTCCTTATATACTTCCTGGGTCTTGAGTAATATCTCTGATAATTCCTTCTAAGATTCCTGTAATTTTGCAAGCCTGTCATTTACAGCAGGAATGGGAGTGTTCACTGGCAGATTAGGAATAAATACTGGATGTACTCCATAATTAGCAAAAAATGGGGTTTGAGATGTAGCGCTATGTATGGAGTTGTTGTAGGCAAACTCTGCTGTTGGTAAATAGTCCACCCAGTCATCCTGAAGATAGGAAATGAAGCAACGGAGGTATTGCTCCAAAGTCTGGTTCGTTCTCTCCGTCTGGCCATTGGACTGAGGATGGAAAGCGGTAGAAAGATTCACTGTGACTCCCAAGGCTGTACAGAAACTCTTCCAAAATTTTGACGTAAACTGAACGCCTCTGTCAGACACCACGCTGTCAGGAATTCCATGTAACCTGAATACCTCTTTGATTATCAGTTCTGCAGTTTTTTCAGCAGTAGGAATTCCTTCAGTTGGAATAAAGTGGGCCATTTTTGTGAGTCGGTCCACTATGACAAGGATGACGGTCATCTGTTTGGAAGGGGGTAGTTCCACAATAAAATCCATGGAAATAGATCCCCAAGGCCTGGATGGAACTGGAAGTGGTTGCAAGAGTCCTAGAGGAGACGATCGTGGGGTCTTGTTTCGTGCGCATGTTAAACAGGTTGAAACATATTTCCTCACGTCCTTCCTACAATTAGGCCACCAAAAGAAACGAAGTAGTAAGTCTTGTGTTTTTGCAACTCCAGGATGTCCTGCCAGTTTAGAATCATGGACACTTTTGAGGACTTCAAGGCGAGAAGATTCAGGTACATATATTTTGTGTTTCTGCATCCAAAACCCCTCTTTGAATGAAAGATCGACGTCTTCCGAAGGATGGTTGAGGAAAGAGTCCTCTTGATATCCATCTTTAATTCTATTACATAGTCCTCTAGAGTGCAATATTCCCAAAAAATTTTTAGGGCCTAGAATTGTATCATCATTACTAGACCTCTCCTGAGGTTCCGAACACATCCTGGACAGGGCGTCAGCCTTGCCATTTCTTGAACCAGGCCGGTAAGAAATTATAAAATTGAATCTTGAGAAAAATAAGGCCCATCGTGCTTGTCTTGCAGACAATCTTTTTGCTGTACGGAGGAATTCAAGATTCTTGTGGTCCGTGAGGACAGTCACAGGGTGATTGGCACCTTCCAAAAGATGTCTCCATTCGGAGAAGGCAACTTTAATGGCTAACAGTTCTTTATTACCGATGTCGTAGTTCTTTTCTGCAGATGACATGGTGTGGGAAAGAAACGCACATGGGTGAAGTTGCATTTTGTCCCCAACTCGCTGAGACAGAATGGCTCCCACTGCAGAGTCCGAGGCTTCCACTTCGACAGTAAATGGCAATTCAGGATTTGGGTGTACTAACAATGGAGCAGACGTAAAAAGAGTTTTCAATTTGTCAAAAGCCTCCTGTGCCTCCGGAGACCAGAAAAATGCTTTGGTCTTTTTTGTTAGTGTAGTAATTGGTAGTATGATCCGTGAAAAGTTCTTTATAAATTTTCGGTAAAAATTTGCAAATCCTATGAAACGCTGGACGTTTTTTAAATTTCTTGGAACAGGCCAGTCCACTACAGCATTGATTTTGCCCGGATCCATGCTCAGACCTTCTGGGGAGATGATATATCCCAGAAATTGGATACTGGTTTGTTCAAACTCACATTTTTCAAGTTTAATGTAGAGATGGTTCTCCTGTAGTCGTTCCAAGATTAACTGGACGTGCCTGCGATGCTCTTCTAAGGTGTCTGAAAATATAAGAATGTCATCGAGATAAGCCACAACGAATTGGTCCAAGAAATCTCGAAATACATCATTAATAAAATGTTGAAAGGTGGCTGGGGCATTGCTAAGACCAAAGGTCATAACCAGAGATTCAAAATGTCCATATCTCGTTCTGAAGGCGGTCTTCCACTCATCTCCTGGGCGAATCCGTATGAGGTTGTAAGCCCCTCTAAGATCCAGCTTCGTAAAGATTTTCGCAGAACGGAGTCTCTCAAATAGTTCAGGAATCAAGGGTAGCGGGTAGCGATTCTTGACAGTGATATTATTCATCTCTCTGTAGTCAATACATGGCCGCAGAGTGGAGTCTTTCTTCTCAACAAAGAACAGGGGTGCCCCAGCTGGAGATGTGGAAGGTCGAATAAAGCCTTTCTCTAAATTTTCATCCAGGAACTTTCTTAATACCTTCAATTCAGGTTCGGAAAGATTGTAAATCCGTCCAAATGGAATGGTTGCTCCTGGCAGCAATTCAATGGGACAGTCGTAAGGACGGTGAGGAGGTAATTGATCTGCTTTCTTCTTACTGCAGACATCAGAGAACTGCTGATATTGAGGTGGTAGTTTCTCTTCCTTCTCATGCGAAATCTCAGAGATTTGGACTTGTTGGAGAACAGGGGGTTCCTTATGACAATTATTCTTACAGTAGTCAGATGGAAAGGTGATGGTCCTTGATGCCCAGTTGATAGAAGGGTTATGGACTGAAAACCAGGGGATCCCTAGAATAACCGGAAATTTCGGAGATGAAATAAGGTGGAAACTGACAGCTTCATGATGATCCGGTTCGATACAAATCTCCAGTTCGATTGTCTCATGCGTGACAGGTCCAGAAGACAAGGGTGATCCATCCACAGTTTCCATTTCAATTGGTGTGGATTTGGTCCTACTGGAAATATTATTATCACGTGTAAATTTTAAGTCCATAAAATTTCCTCCTGCTCCCGAATCCAACAGGGCAGAGCATTGTATTTTTTGGGTGCCCATTACAACCTGAATGGGGATTACAAAATGAGATGATGTAGTATGTATTTTGTCTATTTCTGGCGTTACTGATGAGATAGTCTGCAAGATGGAATCCGACTGCTGAGAAAGGTCCATATTGCTGGCAGACCTGTTGTTGGTAAAGGCTATAGTCCTTTTGTT
Source organism: Oophaga sylvatica (assembly GCA_033576555.1). Classification (NCBI taxonomy): domain Eukaryota; kingdom Metazoa; phylum Chordata; class Amphibia; order Anura; family Dendrobatidae; genus Oophaga; species Oophaga sylvatica. The sequence continues at coordinate 27,674 of JARQOD010000738.1, forward strand.
AGGACAGTTGATGGCATAGTGTCCAGGGTCCCCACAATAGAGGCAGAGATGTTCTGCACGTCGCCTCTCCTTCTCCTGTGCAGAGAGTGGTCTTCGGATGACGTCGATCTGCATCGGTTCAGACACGCCTTGCGTCTTTTCTTGGTGGTCCGATGCTGAAAATGAGAAGCCAGGGCTATTCCCAAGTGCTCGCAGTCTCTCCTTTCTCCTTTCAGTAAGTCTCTGGTCAATCCGGATACATAGTTGAATAAAGTCCTCCAACTGGTCAGGGGTCTCAACCCTGGCAAGCTCGTCTTTCACTGGTTCTAATAACCCTCGTCGAAATTGACTTCTCTGGGCCGCTGGATTCCAGGTGGTGTCGGCCACCCAGCGACGGAACTCCGATGTATATTCCGCAACAGAGCGACGTCCTTGGCGCAAATTATGTAATTTGGTTTCTGCTGTGGCACAGCGGTTTGGGTCATCAAAAACTTGATTCATAGCTGCGATGAAAGCTTCCAGGTCATTAAGGAGGGCATAGTCCTTTTCTACATAAGGTGAAGCCCAAGCAAGAGCTTCATCCGTCAGGAGATTTATCATGAAAAAAACTTTCTTCCTCTCACTAGTAAAGGGAGCAGGTTGCATCTGGAAGTATATGCGGCATTGATTGAGGAATCCTCGGTACTGCTTGCGATCCCCACTGAACTTTGCAGGCAGCGGCAGCCGCGCGTTTGATTCGGACCCTGAATTGCGCACGTCCAGAAGTTGTTTTTGTAGCTCAATTACTTCCTGTTGTATCGCCGTGAAATCAGTTTGTAACTTGGCATATTTTCCTTGAGAGTCAGTACAAAAACTTTGAAGCTCCGTAACTTGCCGCCTCAGGGTGTTCACAGCGGACTCCATTTTGGCGCGAGATTATTCTGTCAAGATCCCGTCTGGGTTGGAGCCGATGTTACTGCAAACACTAGGGGAAGCAGAGGCAGGTAGCGTAGTCAGGTGGCAGCCGGAGGTCGGTACACAGGAAAGGCAGTGTTTGTAGCAATGGATCAGCCGGATAACGTAGTCAGGTGGCAGCCGGAGGTCGGTACACAGGAAAGGCAGTTCGGTAACAGAGGAGCAGGCAGAGAGCGTAGTCAGAAGGCAGGCCGAGGTCGGTTCACAGGAGAGCAGTGTTTGTAGCAATGGATCAGGCGGAGAGCGTAGTCAGAAGGCAGGCCGAGGTCGGTTCACAGGAGAGCAGTGTTTGTAGCAATGGATCAGCAGGAAACGCTTGACTAAAGGCTTGGAGCTCAATAATCTCGCAATGACACACCCACAGGGCCAGGTTTATATAGGGTGTGTAATTGGCAATCAGAGGCCCAATCAAGAGAGCACTAGGTGTAGCCAATCAGGAAGAACAGTCAATGGTATCTGGGTTCAGCAAGGAACTTCGCAGCCAGCAGAATAGCTCAGATGGTAGAGCTGCCGGCCAGTGGACAAGAGGCACTGGGTTCGACTCCTGACAAAGGTTCTGCCGAGAAGGACCTCTCACATGCTATAATTGCGGAGAAACTGGACATTTGGCTCGGGGGTGCACACGACGGAGTAGTCCCCAGCCATGCCATCCATTAAACTAAAAGGCTCCGAGCCTGGGGACACCGCCCGGAGCCTGAACATTCAAGAAGGAGTATCAGAAGTTCCACAAATCTAGTTTCCATGTGTCCTCTCTTCTGGGCCGAAATAGATGGTTGGGCTGTACGCTGTTTGGTAGACACTGGCTCGCAGGTGACCACGATGCCTGAAACCTACTTCCGACGACACTTTCCTGAAGCAATGTGGCCTGAATGGGGCCCCGTGATTAAGTTAATGGCTGCCAACCACTTGCCCATCCCGGTTGCAGGGGTGGTCTGAATGCAAATAACCATCTGCGGTAAAGACCTGGGTTAGAAGGGAGTGGTGCTGACCGTGAGAGACTCAGGTAACGGACACAGTGTTACCCTGGGGATGAACGTGCTGAAGGAATTCGGAAGTCTTCTTATCAACAAGTCCCAAGATGTGTTCCTGAAACAGTGGAGCAATCACACTCCCCAAGCAGGAGTGTTTCAACAGTTAATCCGTGCGGCTCAAGCCCAAGAGACCTCCAGTGACGGAAAGACATTGGGAAAAGTGATTGTTCCAACCTCTGCCAATCATGTTTTTTTTTTTTTTTTATTGAAAGTATTCATTCATTAGGGGCAGCACGGTGGCTCAGTGGATAGCACTACAGCCTTGCAGCGCTGGGGTCCTGGGTTCGAATCCCACCTAGGACAACATCTGCAAGGAGTTTGTATGTTCTCCTCGTGTTTGCGTGGGTTTCCTCCGGGTACTCCGGTTTCCTCCCACACTCCAAAAACATACTGATAGGGAATCTAGAATGTGAGCCCCATCGGGGACAGCGACGATAATGTGTGCAAAACTGTAAAGCGCTGCGGAATATGTTAGCGCTATATAAAAATAAAGATTATTATTTATTATTATTAATAACAAAATATTAACATAGATAACATCAATCATGACAGATAGACATAGTAACAGCACATGTAGGTTGAAGTCTTAAGTCTCTGTCACACATAGCGACACACCAGCGATCCCGACAACGATATGAACTTGTCAGGATCGCTGGTGTATCGCTACATGATCGCTGCTGAGCTGCCAAACAGGCAGCTCTCAGCAGCGATCAGGACAGCGACTATGCAGGTAACAAGCGACGCACGTTGCTTAGTTACCCGCAGTGTACGTTAGATACCAGCGCTCTGGTGCAGGGAGCTGGTAACCAAGGTACACATCGGATTTCTAGGCACCGCGCGGCGCCTAGAAACCCGATGTGTACCTTGGTTACCAGCGCTGGTCTCCCACCTGTCACACGCAGCGATGCGTGCTGGCCAGCAGGAGACCAACGATGAAAAAAATGTCCAGGACATTCAGCGACGATCAGCAATACCCAGCAGGGGGGCTGATCGTCGCTGAATGTCACACACAGCATTATCGCTGCGGAGATCGCTGCTGCGTCACAAAACTAGTGACTCAGCAGTGATCTCGCTAGCAATCTCGCTATGTGAGACGGCGGCTTTAGACTGAGAATGCTACTTTCCAGAAGCAGCGAAGATAGCCTTGACAATGTTATGCAACCTATGAAAGATATCTGACAATACTATCAATAATACAAAAGCAAACAACAAAACAAAAAGGAAGGGGACAGGAAAAAAGGGGGACCTCCATCAGGTCGCCTCACACGCCCAAACGGCAGTCTAGCTTGCCTCTCCTTCATTCGGCAAACCATCCAACCCCAATCACATCAAAAACATTCCTCTGGTAACTGAAGTGGGCCTAGATTATTCCTAAGTTTTTCCATAAGATACCATCTAGTAGAGGAAAAAGGATTATTTTCCGCCTCTTATCATTGCTACAAAATTTTCCAATAAACTGACTCAATTTCTTGAGAAATTTGCCTGCTTGCGCCTCTTTATGCCAATCTTGTTTTGCTACCAGAACAGACCGTGCTTACCCTGCCCGTCCGGGCCTGTACCCCCTGGAAGGAGTCGAGATATGGGTAGAGCCAGCTATTATGGAGCAACTTACTCCAGGGCTCCTTGTTGCGCAGACGTTAGCCACTGTACATGATGGGACGGTCCCAGTACGATGTGTAAACTTGGGAGAAAGTAACATCACGCTCCCCCCCAGGAGGGAAGTAGCGCAAATTTTGGGCATGACAGAAGAATTGTTATCATCACAGGCCGTGCAATTGACAGTGAAACAGTGAGATCCTTGGACCATGGCTGTAGATACGTCTTTAGCACCAGAACCTCAGCACATAGGAGAGGGGTGCCGCATACTAGAACAAATGTGAGCCGAATTGACAGACCTTACACCACAAGAGGTCCAACAGGAGGAATCTCTATTAGGGCGATATCAAGATGTGTTCGCATGACATGAGGACGATTTCGGCTGTACTAATGCAATTACGCACAAGATTCCAACTGGAAATACCGCACCCATAAGAGAACAGTACCGGCAAATACCTCCATAAATGTACCAAGAAGTGAAAGGAATGCTGACCCAGATGCTACTGAATGTTGTCATCCGAGAGAGTCAAAGCCCGTGGGCTGCCCCCCATCGTGCTGGTGCGAAAGAAAGATGGTAAGTGCATTTTTGTGTAGATTATCGCAAACTCAATGACTGCACTGTGCGAGATTCCTATCAGTTACCAAGGATTGAATAGTCGTTGTCTGCCCTAGGAAGCGCTAAATACTTCTCATCATTAGATCTAGCCAGCGGCTATTGGCAGGTACCAATGTCCGAGCAAGACCGAGCCAAGACGGCCTTTATACTCCCCATGGGACTATTCGAATTCAACCGGATGCCATTCGGCCTGGCTAACGCTCCTGGTACTTTTCAGCGATTGATGGAAAGGTGTTTAGGCGACTTGAACTTTGAGGCCACCCCCATCTACCTAGACGATATCATCGGGTATGCTGCCTCGTTCGATGAACATCTTCAAAGACTGGAACAGGTGTTGAGCCACCTTCAAAGACACGGTTTGAAAGTGAAGCCTCAGAAGTGTCATCTGTTTCGCACCGAAATTGAGTACTTGGGACTTGTCGTCTCTGCTAAAGGGGTGAGGCCTTCTCGTGAGAAAATTGCGGCAGTGCACGATTGGCCTACCTCGAAGACCGTGAAGGATGTACGGGCTATCTTAGGGGTTACCGGGTACTATCAGCGATTCGCGAAGAACTTTACTCGCATAGTGAACCCGCTCTTGGAACTTTTGAAAGGGGTGTCGTCGGGCACAAAGAATAGAACTATCCTGTGGGGAGAATGCCAGGAGAAAGCGTTCCGAGCTCTGAAAGTGGCTTTGACCGAAGCCTATGTCGACTTCTAACAACATTTTATTCTCCACACTGATGCATGGACTCGGAGCTGTGCTGTCCCAGATTCAGGACGGGACGGAAAAGAGCGAGTAATCGACTTTGCGAGTCGGTCTCTCCATGACTCTGAAAAAAATCCAGCCAATTACAATTCATTCAAACTGGAGAAGCTGGCATTAGTGTGGGCTATCACGAAGACGTTTGCCGAATACTTGTCTGATTCAGAAGTTCAAGTACACACCGACAATAAAACAATTAGCCCATCTGGAGAAAGCAAAATTAGGAGCCCTGGAGCAGAGCTGGGTGGCTCGGATGGCAAAGTTTCAATATAAATCAACTACAAGAGGGGAGCTGAGAGTACTCATGCAGACGCCCTGTGACATATGGGAAACCTGGGCCCAATTGAGATGAAGAACTGGAAGCTGAAGAGGTCCCTGAGTTCCGAAATTCTGCAAGGATGGTGGCGTAGGTGGTGTCCCGAGAATGTATATTGGGGCGGTCCCGTGATGAGTGGGTACGCTTACAGTAGGAAGATGGGGAACTCACTCAAATGAGACAGTGGGTCACGTTAAAGCAGCTTCCCAGTCAGAGAGAGAGAGAGACGCCCTATCCCCAGGGACTCTGCAGATCCTTCAGCAGTGGGAAAGGCTCCAAATGAGGAATGGATTGCTGTATCGGAAGGTCCAACTTTAGCGGGAGCTGGGTGCCACATGGCAAGTGTTGGTCCCTGAGGTGCTGTTATCTAAGGTGGCCACAGAAGCGCACGAAAGAGGAGCCCACTTCGCTCAGAAGACCTTTCAGTGGCTGCAAAGATTAGTTTATCATCCTCAGTTGAAAGCCGTGGTGGAAGAGACCTGCAGGCTATATAGTAGTTGCGAGTTGGCAAAACCACCAGAGCAGAGTGCTCTCACACAAACCATCGTGGCTTCAGCACCTCTGGAAGTATTGATGATAGACTATCTGACAATTGGCCCGGCTCATCAAGGTTATGAACATTGTCTGGTAATGACACATCACTTCACACAGTTTGCCGTTATGACCCCGACACGTGATTACACGGCTGAATCCACTGCGCCTGCTATTTGCAAGAATTTCATTCAAGTGTACTGCTGCCCAAAACATATCCACTCTGACCAAGGCGCCTGTTTTGTTTGGAAGTTGATGGAAGAGTTACACCGTCTGTACCAGATCGAGAAATCTCGGACAACGCCCTACCACCCTTAGGGAAATGGGGCCTGTGAACGATTCAACCGCACACTGATTCAGGTGTTAAGAACACTGGAGGAAGACCGAAAGACCCGAGTTCTTAGCTGAGTTAGTGTGTGTGTACAGTAACCGAAGACATCGCACCACCGGTTACACTCCTTACACCTTGCTGTTCGGCCGACCAGGAAGAGAGATTACTGAACTGGAGCTGGACCCAGAGGAGGACTACCAACGGATGGGAGTGTCCACCTGGGTTCGAGAATATCGACGTCGTCTGCAGACCCTACACCACCTGGTGCCGACCAGATTTCAGTAATTAGAACATCCGGAAGCAACTCCTCTGCGAGGACAGCTCTTCAAGCTGGGGACCGTGTGTTGGTGCGGGATAAACGTCCCCTGGGATAAACTGGAGTACTGGTGGGAGAAGAACCCGTATCAGGTGAAGTGGAGAATCAACTCTGAAGGACATGTCTACGAGATTCCACCTGAAGGGGAAGAGAATGCTTCCACTCGAATAGTTCACTGGAATATGCTACGACCCTGTTTATCAAGAGATCCTGATCAAATTGAGGAAGTGCAAAATGGTCCTGAAGTACCCCCGCCAGTCTTGTTGATTGTGAAGAAGGCCCTGAACAGCAGCCTGTAGATTTAAGGGAGGGGCAAGTGCCTGAAGTTCCTGAATTGGCTGTCCCGGTGGAAACGGGGGCATCCCCGCCCTCATCCGTACAACCTGACTCGACCACTCAATGTGGTCATTGTGGTCACTCAGCTACTCCTTCTGACTTACGGCGCTCCGAACGAACAACAGCCGGGATACCCTCTAAAATCATTACAATCAAGACCAATTTATTTGGCAACGAATCCTTCAGGGAATAGAGGAATGCCAACGCGCATTACAAGAACTCTCGCCCATGGAATGGCGAGCAAAAGGATAGTGGAAGTGTAAGAAGATGGACTGGATTGGGAGTGCCACCGCCAAGCTGAGTCACGCTCAAGCAGTAACAGAGACTGTGCTTCATCCCGCACGACGAGCCGTGGATACAGATCCCAGCTTATGACAGTGAGGATACGCCTCCTTCATCAGAAACTGGATCCTCAACTTCTTCAGGAACCCACCGGAGACTTCACGCTCCGCTTGCTTAGGCACCACCGTTGGAGCCTAGGACTCTGCAGCCATGAAATCGTCGGACTGATAAGTTTTCCCTTTTCATGAACAATTGCTTTACCTTACACCTCACCTCTCGTTTATACCATGCCCATACTATTCCTCATACCCCCTGCTTAACCCTTCACCTCCCTGCAAGGAGTATTACGCTGTAATAATAATTAATTATTATTAATAATATAATAATAATTTTATTTCTATAGTGCCAACATATTCCGCAGCACTTTACATTACATCCTAGAGGCCCAGAATGCTGCACCAACAAACACTCCGTATGGTAAATTATTTGTGCCTAGAGCCTTGAGGAGAGCTTTGTTTGCTGAATGTCATGAGTCTCGGTTGGCGGGTCAGCCAGGGATTTCGGAAACTAGAAAGTCGATCGGTCGAAGTTTCTGGTGGCCAGGGAGGCAAAGAGAAATCAAGTGGGTGCGTCAGTGTACTGTGTGCGCTAGGTCGAAGGCCTCTCATGCCCCGGCTGCAGGATTCCTGTGTCCTTTAGAGGTTCCTAGCTCGCCATGGATGCATCTTGCTATGGATTTTATCACCGATCTGCCGGTCTCTGAGGGTTTTTCTGTCATCTGGGTTGTTGTGGACCGGTTTAGTAAGATGTGTCATCTGGTCCCATTCAATAAATTACCCTGCGCCAAGACTCTAGCTAAGGAATTTGTGAAAGAGATTGTCAGGCTTCATGGTGTTCCCACGGACATTGTTTCCGATACAGGACCACAGTTTGTGGCTCGCTTTTGGCGTGCTTTTTGTGACAGATTAAAAGTTCATTTGTCATTTTCGTCAGGTTATCATCCGAAGTCCAATGGACAGACCGAAAGGAAGAACCAGGACGTCGAGTAGTTTTTGAGATGTTTTGTAGCAGATAACCAGGAGATGTGGTCGGAATATCTACCACTAGCTGAGTTTGCTCTTAATAATCATACGTCTTCCTCGGCTGGGTGTTCTCCTTTTTTTTGCTGTACAAGGAGGCGTCCATTTTCTAAGATTGAGGCGGCTGTGCCTGAGAATTTTTCTGGAAATTTGGAAAGAGTTTGGATCAGTGTACGCCGTAATCTGAAAGAGGCGAATAGGTCAAAGAAATATTTTGACAAGAAAAGAAGGGAGGCGTTGTTTTCAGTTGGGGACATGGTCTGGTTGTCCTCTTGGAATCTGCGTTTGAAGATCCCTTCCAAAAAACAGGGGCCTATGTTTGTAGGACCCTTGAAAGTGGTTCATGTTGTCAACTCGGCAGCGGTGAGATTAGACATCACCTCATCCTGGAGAATTCAGTTTTTCATGTATCTTTACTGAAGAAAGTTGACACGCCAGAAAAAGAGAAGATGCCAACAGTTCCTCCAGTTGATGAGGACGGCAAATTTGAGATTTCATGCATTTTAGATTCCAAGTGGCACAGAGGAGGGTTGCAGTATCTCGAGTCCTGGAAGGGTTTCGGTCCCGAGGATAATTCCTGGGTGAAAGCCGAGGCATTTCACAGATTTCCGAATAAGGCTCGGCCTAGAGGATCCGGAGGATCCTCGTAAAAGGGGAGGTACTGTTAGAATCTATTTAGTTTTGACCATCCGCAATCTTGTTGTGGTTTGCTAGCTGCTGGTCTTTTTCCCCTGGTGCTGGGTTTGTCTAAGGTCAGGTGATTGTATCACCCTTTATTACCCAGCACCTGCCTCCCAGTCCTTGCTGGACAACAGTGTTAATCCGCTAGAGTTCTGGCTTGGTGCTTTGATAGCTTTATGTGTTTGATATTGTGCAGTTCTGGAATCTCTAGTTCTGTCTGCTTTGTTTCTTGGTTTTCCTTTCGTTTCTGCAGCTTCCTCTATTTTCCTATTAGGTTTTGTTTTTTGTTTCCAGTCCCTAGATCGTTTAGGGATACCTTTCCCCATACCTTTAGGTCTTCGTTTGAGTTTAGCCTAGATAATGTCGGTGGGTCTATTCACAAGGAATAGGTCGCCTAGTCCTAGTACAGGGTCAGCTTCTCCCCCTTCTGCCCTACTCCTGAGTTGCAGATCCGTAACACCTACAGCTCTGCTGCCATTTTCTCCTGTAGGCAGCAGAGCTGCAAGGATCACTTCCTGCCCGCCGCACATGAGGGCAATCAGGTCAGGGGCCCCCCGGAAGCTCGGGGCCGGATAAACAGCAAGATTGCCCTCAGTGTTAGCCGATCTGCAGGTGCCCTCCTCCACCTCCGATGCGGCTGCACATATGTCCGCCCCTGGATTAGAGATTAACCCAACAAGGATATAAACCTCACATCCTAAATACGGCATAAATCGAAGCCGATACTAAGATCAAAGATAATTATCTGATGATGAGAAACAAATAAAACCTACATCAATCTAGAGATAAATCCAATACTGGCTACAGGGAAGATTTCTATAATACAGTGAATATTATCAGAGAACATTTACCTATTTTATACACTGACGAGGATCTAGCAGAGGTTTTGACACCTGGATGTTCCTTCATTGCTGAGAGGGACGTTATTATCGGTAACATCATTTCTCCTAGTTTATATCTCTACAAGAAAGTCAGCCGACACGTGGGTGACAAATACCAAAGGTTTTATTGGATGTGGTCGACCTAAATGTGGTTTGTTTAAGTATGTGCCCAAAGCAAAAATGTTTCATCTACTAAACAGAATAATATAATATTGGACGTCTCATTAGTTGTAGCTCCACACGTCACTGACATCATACAGTGTGACGCTTGTCCTCTGCAATATGTGGGGTGCACGGTCAGAACCTTAAGTCACCACATTGGGGACACATTAGGGACGTTCTCAGCCCACAACACGTAATACATCTGCAGCATCACAACATTTCATACAACACAATAGGAATATCATCACTTTACAGCTGTGTGTAGTGAATATGTTACCAGACCAGATAAGGGGGAGATTGATATAAAAAGTACACACCAGAGAAACCTCGTGGACCCAGATTCCCCAGTGGTATCAATCTTCATTCAGACCTTGCATCCATTTATTGAATTGTGTTTTATTATTTTTTCCTTTCTCTTGTATAGTAATTCTACATAATATACACATTATAGATGGGACACTCTTCATTCTTGTATGGCACGTATGCTTTTGTTATGAACAACACATAATCGTCTAAGCAACAAATAGTAAGGTTGCACTATAATATACAAAGAAGGATTACTCTAGAACATTGAAACTGCATTGATGCCATAGGAAATAATAGGAAAAAGTGCTATGTAATGTACACATGAAATATTTAGCTGCAAAATTGCTATGAAAAAAGGAATGTATTTTGCGCATAGATTGGCCAATATGTGAGCCCAATTGCCATGTCAAGGCATCCTTTGTAAATTGGGTCCTTGTCATGATAGGTCACCTCTCCTGGGCAAAAAAGCCTACAATTTATGAGGCAGGAATGGACCAGATTTTAAGCAGATTAGCTGGTCCATTCCTGCCCCATAAATTGTAGGCTTTTTTGCCCAGGAGAGGTGACATATCAGGACAGGGACCCAATTTACAAAGGATGCCTTGACATGGCAATTGGGTACACATACACTGCTCAAAAAATAAAGGGAACATTTAAACAACAGAATATAACTCCAAGTAAATCAAACTTCTGTGAAATCAAACTGTCCACTTAGGAAGCACATGCTGTTGTGCAAATGGAATTGACAACAGATGGAAATTATTGGCAATTATCAAGACACCCTCAATAAAGGAGTGGTTCTGCAGGTGGGGACCACAGACCACATCTCAGTACCAATGCTTTCTGGCTGAGGTTTTGGTCACTTTTGAAAGTTGGTTGTGCTTTCACACTGGTGGTAGCATGAGACGGACTCTACAACCCACACAAGTGGCTCAGGTAGTGCAGCTCATCCAGGATGGCACATCAATGCAAGCTGTGGCAAGGTGGTTTGCTGTGTCTGTCAGCGTAGTGTCCAGAGGCTGGAGGCGCTACCAGGAGACAGGCCAGTACACCAGAAGACAGGCCAGTACATCAGGACACGTGGAGGGGGCCGTAGAAGGGCAACAACCCAGCAGCAGGACCGCTACCTCCGCCTTTGTGCAAAGAGGAACAGGAGGAGCACTGCCTGAGCCCTGCAAAATGACCTCCAGCAGGCCACAAATGTGCATGTGTCTGCACAAACGGTTAGAAACCGACTCTTTGAGGATTGTCTGAGTGCCCGACCTCCACAGATGGGGGTTGTGCTCACAGCCCAACACCGAGCAGGACGCTTGGCATGTGCCACAGAACACCAGGATTGGCAAATTAGCCACTGGCGCCCTGTGCTCTTCACAGATGAAAGCAGATTCACACTGAGCACGTGACAGAGTCTGGAGACGCTGTGGAGAGTGATCTGCTGCCTGCAACATCCTTCAGCATGACCGGTTTTGGCAGGTCAGTAATGGTGTGGGGTGGCATTTCTTTGGAGGGGCGTACAGCCCTCCATGTGCTCGCCAGAGGTAGCCTGACTGCCATTAGGTACCGAGTTGAGATCCTCAGACCCCTTGTGAGACCATATGCTGGTGCGGTTGGCCCTAGGTTCCTCCTAATGCAGGACAATGCCAGACCTCATGTGGCTGGAGTGTGTCAGAAGTTCCTGCAATTTGAAGACATTGAAGCTATGGACTGGCCCGCCCGTTCCCCAGACCTGAATCCGATTGAGCACATCTGGGACATCATGTCTCCCTCCATCCACCAACGTCATGTTGCACCACAGACTGTACAGGAGTTGGAGATGCTTTAGTCCAGGTCTGGGAGGAGATCCCTCAGGAGACCATATGCCACCTCATCAGGAGCATGCCAAGGCGTTGTAGGGAGGTCATACAGGCACAGGGAGGTCATACAGGCACATGGAGACCACACACACTACGGAGCATCATTTTGACTTGTTTTAAGGACATACATTTCACTTTATTTTTGTGGGTGACCCCAAATCCAGGCCTCCATTGGTTACTAAATTTGATTTCCATTGACGATTTTTGTGTGATTTTGTTGTCAGCACATTCAACTTTGTACAGAACAAAGTATTCAATGAGAATATTTCATTCATTCAGATCTAGGATGTGTTATTTGAGTGTTCCCTTTATTTTTTTTGAGCAGTGTATATTGGCCAATCTATGCGCGAAGTACCTTCCTTTTTTCATAGCAATTTTGCAGATAAATATTTCATGTGTGCATTAGAAAGCGCTTTTTCCTATTTTTTTCGTATTTACTAATGCAGCAATGCAATTTCAATGTTCTAGAGTAATCCATCTTTGTTGTGTAACTTCTTTCACGTATCACAAGATTTGTGTTTATAAAAGATTTCCCATATTCTGAACATGAATACGGCTTCTCTCCTGATTTCTAATAAGACTCCTTTTATCCATGAAGAACTTCTTACATATTCAACATGAAAATGGCTTTTCTATGTGACTCTTCTCATGTAAAACTAGATATGATTTCCGTGTAAAACATTTCCCACACCGTGAACACGAATAAGGCTTCTCTCCAGTGTGAATTCTCTTATGTGAAACGAAAGTTGATGTTTGTGTAAAACATTTCCCACATTCTGAACATGAATACGGCTTCTCTCCAGTGTGAACTCTATAATGTTTAACAAGACATGATTTATATTTAAAAGATTTCCCACAAACTGAACACGAATACGGCTTCTCTCCTGTATGAATTCGCTGATGCATAGTAAGATACCTTTTAGCTGGAAAGGACTTTCCACATTCTGGACATGAGTACGGTTTTTCTCCTGTGTGAATTCTCTCGTGTGAAACAAAAGTTGATTTAAGCGTAAAAGATTTCCCACACAGTGAACATGAATACGGCTTCTCTCCAGTGTGAGTTCTACAATGTGTATGAAAGTTTGATCTATATTTAAAAGATTTTCCACATTCTGAACATAAATACAGTTTCTTCCCTGTGTGACTGCTCTCATGTTTCACAAGATTTGATTCATCTGTAAAGCATTTCTCACATTGAGAACATGGAAATATCTTTTCTCCTTTGTGAATTCTCTCATGTATAATAAATTTTGATTTCTTTGTAAAGCATTTCCCACATTCTGAACAAGAATACGGCTTCTTTCCTGTATGAATTCTCTGATGTCTAATAAGACTCCCTTTATCTGTGAAGCATTTCCCACATTGTGAACATGAAAATGGCTTCTCTCCTGTATGAATTCTCTGATGTATAATAAATTTTGATTTATTTGTAAAGCATTTCCCACATTCTGAACATGAATATGGAGCCTCTCCTGTATGAATTTTTCTGATGTGTAATAAGACTCCATTTATTTGTGAAGGACTTCCCACATTCTGAACATGAAAATGGCTTCTCTCCTGTGTGAATTCTCTCATGTATAACAAATTTTGATTTCTTTGTAAAGCATTTCCCACATTCTGGACAGGAGAATGACTTTTTCCCTTTGTACTTTTTTTTTGTTAAAAAATCTGAGCTTTTAGTAAGTTGCTTGTCACACTGAAATCTTGTATCCACTTTGTCACCTGGAATTGTGGTAACAATGTGAGATTGCTCAGGAGAGGGTTCCTCATGATTAGGGGAATTATAAGAAAGTGAAGTGCTGTGAAGTCCAGGAGCTCCATGAAGGGTAATGAGGTTTTCTCCATTAGAGGGCTTCCTGATATCTTCTTTTTTACAATTTAGTGATAAACCGTTATTCTCACAAGGATTTCCTATAAGGATGAAAGATAGATTGGATGTGATTTTTTTTTCTACAAAACAAAAAGTATTTAAAGTTATTTTATGGGCTCAAAATGAAGACCCTCATCAAAGTTACGCAAGGATTAAGTGGTAAATTGTGCTCATATCATAAGGTTGTGTGTGACACAACCGCTATCAGTCTACAGTCTAGATGCTAAAAACGCAACAACCAGGCACATAATGGTAAATAAATCTCAGGCCATAAAAAACCATAAATAAATAAGAAAATATGCTCAAAAGCCACTTCTCCGTCATATAGAAAAAGGAGAACAAATTGGAGTTTTAAGGCTAAAAATTTCCTTTATTAATACAAAAAATATATAAAAAGTCAGATGACTCATAAAAAGACGAACAAACAAGTAACAATTCAAAAAGAGGGCAATGTACCAGCAGAATGGAGAATGGGTCAATAATATAAATGGGTGGGGAGGAGAGAAGAAAAGTGTCCTATTTATTTAGCGTGCACATATATCACCTTAACATTTATAACTCCTCCACAGACCATAACATCAAAAACATTTAAATGAGGTCAGATAGTTACCAAATCTTACCCATGCTACTGGACAGTCCCAAACAGAAATGCAATCCCTAACGCGCATTTCTCTTCTTTATTTCTCAAAGAGAAGTAACCATAGAAGGAAGGCCTGCAGGATCTAATAACCCTGTGAACCCTGGTCACATGGCCAGTGGCTAGCCTATCAGATCAGGCTATCCATGCATGCGCGAATCGCCACTCTGGCGGCCTCTTATCCATTCCCAGCCATCACGCCAACAGTACGCATGACCGGGAGCAAGGACGCATCATCAAGGCTCCCGGACATGCGCACAGCAGCATAAAGATGTCGGGATGTGAACAAGGGCGCAGAGCGGCAAAACAGTGTCACTTTGACTAAATAGCTATGCGCAGAGTACACTTGGAAGTTTTGCCTCCTTCCCTTACCAGGTTCGATTGCTATTCTATTCACTTTTTGTTCTTTTATAGACATTAGCGCTTTCTTCCACTCGCCAACACAATACTCTTAAGTACTCTCTACCTTTCCCTTAATAAGTGATATATATACACAGTACAGACCAAAAGTTTGGACACAAATTCTCATTTACAGATTTTTCTGTATTTTCATGACTGAGAATTGTAAATTCACACTGAAGGCATCAAAACTATGAATTAACACATGTGGAATTATACATTACAGTTTACAAAAAAGTGTGAAACAACTGAAAATATGTCTTATATTCTAGGTTCTTCAAAGTAGCCACCTTTTGCTTTGATGACTGCTTTGCACACTCTTGGCATTCTTTTGATGAGCTTCAAGAGGTAGTCACCAGAAATGGTCTTCCAACAATCTTGAAGGAGTTCCCAGAGATGCTTAGCACTTGTTGACCCTTTTGCCTTCACTCTGCGGTCCAGCTCACCCCAAACCATCTCGATTGGGTTCAGGTCTGGTGACTGTGGAGGCCAGGTCATCTGGAGTAGCACCCCATCACTCTCCTTCTTGGTCAAATAGCCCTTACACAGCCTGGAGGTGTGTTTGGGGTCATTGTCCTGTTGAAAAATAAATGATGGTCCAACTAAACGCAAACCGGATGGAATAGCATGCTGCTGCAAGATGCTGTGGTAGCCATGCTGGTTCAGTATGCCTTCAATTTTGAATAAATCCCCAACAGTGTCACCAGCAAAGCACCCCCACACCATCACACCTCCTCCTCCATGCTTCACGGTG
The DNA here is from genome assembly GCA_033576555.1 of Oophaga sylvatica. Classification (NCBI taxonomy): domain Eukaryota; kingdom Metazoa; phylum Chordata; class Amphibia; order Anura; family Dendrobatidae; genus Oophaga; species Oophaga sylvatica. The sequence goes on from JARQOD010000738.1 coordinate 43,329, forward strand.
GGAACCAGGCATGTAAAGTCCATCCATTCACCTTTTCTGCGTCGCACAAAGAGACGGTGGTTGGAACCAAAGATCTCAAATTTGGACTCATCAGACCAAAGCACAGATTTCCACTGGTCTAATGTCCATCCCTTGTGTTCTTTAGCCCAAACAAGTCTCTTCTGCTTGTTGCCTGTCCTTAGCAGTGGTTTCCTAGCAGCTATTTTACCATGAAGGCCTGCTGCACAACAGTTGTTGTAGAGATGTGTCTGCTGCTAGAACTCTGTGTGGCATTGACCTGGTCTCAAATCTGAGCTGCTATAAACCTGCGATTTCTGAGGCTGGTGACACGGATAAACTTATCCTCAGAAGCAGAGGTGACTCTTGGTCTTCCTTTCCTGGGGCGGTCCTCATGTGAGTCAGTTTCTTTGTAGCGCTTGATGGTTTTTGCAACTGCACTTGGGGACACTTTTAAAGTTTTCCCAATTTTTCGGACTGACTGACCTTCATTTCTTAAAGTAATGATGGCCACTCGTTTTTCTTTACTTAGCTGCTTTTTTCTTGCCATAAAACAAATTCTAACAGTCTATTCAGTAGGACGATCAGCTGTGTATCCACCAGACTTCTGCACAACACAACTGATGGTCCCAACCCCATTTATAAGGCCAGAAATCCCACTTATTAAACCTGACAGGGCACACCTGTGAAGTGAAAACCATTCCCGGTGACTACCTCTTGAAGCTCATCAAGAGAATGCCAAGAGTGTGCAAAGCAGTCATCAAAGCAAAAGGTGGCTACTTTGAAGAACCTAGAATATAAGACATATTTTTAGTTGTTTCACACTTTTTTGTTAAGTATATAATTGCACATGTGTTAATTCATAGTTTTGATGCCTTCAGTGTGAATGTACAATTTTCATAGTCATGAAAATACAGAAAAATCTTTGAATGAGAAGGTGTGTCCAAACTTTTGGTCTGTACTGTATATATATATATATATATATATATATATATATATATATATATATATATATTTGTTCTGATGTACAGGATGTTTTGTCTCAAGATGTGGGATGTCACACACCTCTCCCTCTATTCCTTGGCGTCCTTTTTACATTTTTCATTTTTTTAATGTGTTATAAACTGGTGACATTGGCACAAGTCAGGGGTGGCATATATTAGACAGCAAATAGGCAGTTCTTAAAGGGAACCTGTCATCATGATTTACCCTCTTAGTGTACCATCATAGAATCATAGAATGGTAGAGTTGGAAGGGACCTCCTGGGCCATCTGGTCCAACCCCCTGCTCAAAGCAGGATTCTCTAAATCATCCCAGACAGATGTCTGTCCAGCCTCTGTTTGAAGACTTCCATTGAAGGAGAACTTACCACCTCTCGTGGCAGCCTGCTCCACTCCTTGATCACCCTAACTGTCAAAAAGTTTTTTCTAATATCTAATCTGTGTCTCCTCCCATTCAGTTTCATCCCATTGCTTCTAGTCTTTCCTTGTGCAAATGAGAATAAAGATGATCCTTCTACAATGTGACAGCCCTTGAGATATTTGTAGACAGCTATTAAGTCTCCTCTCAGTCTTCTTTTTTGCAAGCTAAACATTCCCAAATCCTGCAACCGTTCCTCATAGGACATGGTTTGCAGACCGGTCACCATTCTGGTGGCTCTTCTTTGAACTTGCTCCAGTTTGTTGATGTATTTTTTAAAATGTGGTGCCCAAAACTGGACACAGTATTCCAGATAAGGTCTGACCAAAGAGGAGTAGAGGGCAATAATGACCTCAAGTGATCTAGACTGTATGCTTCTGTTGATACATCCTAGAATTGTATTTGCCTTTTTTGCTGCTGCATCACACTGTTGACTCATGTTCAGTCTGTTATCAATTAGTATACCCAAGTCTTTTTCACATGTGCTGTTACTTAGCCCTATTCCTCCCATTTTGTATATGCTTTTTTCATTTTTATTGCCCAGATGTAGTACTTTGCATTTTTCCCTGTTAAAAACCATTCTGTTAGTTGCTGCCCACTGCTCCAGTTTATTTATATCTTTTTGAATCCTCTCTCTCTCTTCTCTAGTATTAGCTACCCCTACTAGCTTTGTGTCATCAGCAAATTTGATCAGTTTACCCAATTCCTTCATCTAAATCATTGATAAAGATGTTGAACAATACAGGGCCCAATACAGAGCCTTGTGGTACCCCACTTGAGACATTCTTCCAACTGGATGTGCAGCCATTTACGACCACTCTTTCATTCCGATCACTAAGCCAGTTATGAATCCACCTAACAGTTGCCTTGTCCATTCCATACTTAGTCATTTTTTCAATAAGGATTGTGTGAGATACTTTGTCAAATGCTTTGCTGAAGTCAAGATATACTATATCTACAGCATTTCCCTGATCCACCCAGTCAGTGATTCTGTCATAGAAGGAAATTAAGTTAGTCTGACATGACTTATTAGTTACAAACCCATGCTGACTGTTTAATCACTTCATTCTTATGCAGGTACTTACATACATGTTCTTTAATAATTTGTTCAAAGATCTTTCCTGGTATAGAAGTCAGACTCACCGGCCTGTAGTTCCCTGGGTCCACCTTCTTCCCATTTTTGAAGATAGGAACAACATTTCCTCTTCTCCAGTCTTCTGGGACTTCTCCTGTTCTCCAAGAATTTTCAAAGATTATGGACAGTGGTTCAAGAATTTCTTCTGCTATCTCCTTCAGTATTCTGGGGTGTAATTCATCTGGACCTGGAGACTTGAATTCATTTAGGTTAGCTAAGTGTTTCCTCACTGTCTTTGTGTTTATAGATATCCTGGATTCTTCTATTCCTTTAATAGGACAGTGAAGATCAGTTGATGTTACATTTCCTTTCTGAGAGAAAACAGATGCAAAATAGGAATTTAACAGTTCAGCCTTCTCAACATCCTGTCTTACCATTTCATCATTTTCATCCTGTAAAAACCCTATAGCATCTTTGACTTTTCTTTTACTTTTGACGTATCCCCAAAATCCTTTTTTGTTGCTTTTGACATCTCTTGCAAGCCTTAATTCATTGTCAGCTTTAGATAATCTGATTTGTGCCCTGCAGGTTCTGCAGATGGCATTATATTCTTCTTTAGATATGCCTCCTTCTTTCCATTTGATAAACATTTCTTTCTTTCTTTTTAGCATGTGTTTAAGTTCTGTGTTCATCCATCCTGGTTTCCTTACATGCTTCCCATTCTTCCCTCTTTTCGGAATTGTTAATGATTGTGCTTTGAGAATCTCATTTTTCAAGATGTCCCATCCTTCCTGGACATTTTTGCCCTTAAGGATATCCTGCCATTGGATCCCTCCAATTCTCTTTCTGAGTCCCTTAAAATCTGCCTTTTTGAAATCTAACCTTGACGTCTGAGTCTTCACAGGTCTTCCTCCTCTTGTTATCCAAAATTCTAAAATAGCATGGTCACTACCTCCTAGGGTCCCAGCCACTCTTACCTCCTCAACCATTTCCTCCCTGTTTATAAGGATTAGATCCAAGGTAGCAGATCCCCTTGTTTTCTCCACTACCTTTTGAAAGATAAAGTTGTCAGCAAGAGAGGATAAGAATTTCCTTGACCTGTTAGTTTTGCCTGAGAGAGATTCCCAACAAATGTCTGGATAGTTGAAATCTCCCATGACCACTATGTCATATTTTTTGGAGAACTTGGCCATTTGATGCATAAAGAGTTCATCCATATCTTCAGCTTGCATAGGTGGCCTGTAGTAAATGCCTACAATGGTGTCCTTTCCATTGTTCTGTCCTTGTATTCTTACCCAAACAGTTTCCACAGAACTCCCAGTCTCTGAAGCATCAATCTCTGTGCAGATATACGCTTTTCTACCATACAATGCGACACCTCCTCCTCGTTTATCAAGTCTGTTTCTTGCAAATAAGTTGTATCCTTCTAGCCTTTGTGAGACAGTGAAAGCATATGTGTTGAATGGGGTGTACATTTCACCTAGGTACTTGGCTAACTGGTATAAGGGAAATGTATGGCTTTGTAAAACTAGTGGTGGAGAAAGGTCATTACACCTTCCATTCAGTACACGCTTGCAGTTCAAACCTGAAGCCACTCAGGTGTTAATTAGGAAGCCAGAAGTAGGTGTCTGCGAACACAGACAGGGAGCTCGCTTAGTCTGGACAGGAGTCCAGGCACAGGAGGAGTCTCCAGGAGGGGAGCTCTCTCAGTCTGGATGCTGGATGTGTCTCCAGACACAAGAGGAGTCTCTGGGAAAACCACGCTGGTAACTGCTGAACATATGTGTTGTTTTGGGTCAGGCTGTTAGAGTCTGGTCCCTGATAGTGAGGGAATCTATCTATGTGTAGTGAGTAGCCGGAGAGGCTTAGGATTTCTGTTTATGAGTTGTTTTTATCACCTATTGTTTGCTGTGGACTTTAATAAAGCTGGTTGCGGCCAGTTTACACCAGAACTGCTGTCTGTGAATGAACTGTTTCGGTGCCACCACGTCTACCAGGACGGCGATCCCAGAGCTATATCCCCTGAAAAGCTTACAATTGGTGGAGAATGCAGGCAGCACAGTGGCTAAAGACAGCAGCAAAGGAGAAGTCTGTTGAAGCAGCAGAGAAAAAAAAAAAAAAGTGTGTCATCAAAAGAAACGTCTGTTGGAGCAGTCTTAAAGAGACAGTAGCCCTAATAGAGTTTGCAAAAGAAAAAAAAAAGTGTATGCACAACAAAGCTGAACTTGTTGTGGAAAGACTTTGGAGTGTGTATGTCTTGAGTGAAGACTGCCGTTGTTGAGACAGAGAAGTCTGACAGCATGGATGACAGCATGGAGGCGCTGATTAAACAAATGGCGCAACTTAGTGTGCAACAGAAGACTGCCGTTGTTGAGACAAATAAGTCCGGTAGTATGGAGGAGCTCATTAAGCACCTGGTCCAGAGCCAGCAGAGCATGCAGAGCCTGCACCAGCAATACATGCAGGCCCAGCAAAGCTGGCAGCAGCAGCAGCAAGAGACTGACCGGTTGTTTTTTGAGCAGATTGCAGCACTAAAAGAACCTCTCAGCGCCTCGTCCCCGAGTAATGTTGTAAAGGCACCTGCGTTGCCTACAGTAAAGAAGTGTCGGGAGCCTGACGTCGGCAGACATGTCGGCATGGTCGAAGAGATGATGATGGACCCTACGACCGAGTACTAAAGAAGGAGCGGGAGTCTGCCGTCAGCAAACCTGATCATGGAGTCGAAAAGGTGATAGTGGACCGCTACACCCGAGCACGTCCTCCTGAGGTACAGCCAGAGGTCGGACAACGAGACCACCAGGACGCCAATCGTCTGGTCAGCCTGATGGAGAAGGCCTTCGCCATCAAACACTGCCTCCGTGACCAACCGTCTGCGTGGTCGTCACTTCAGAGTTCCCGGACGCCGAACTCTCCCGGTAAGAGTGTTCTAGCTGTTGGGGACATGGGGTATGCTGATAGACGGGTTCAGGCCCGAGGCGACATATGGGTAGAAAAGTGTGATGGACAGTGTTGGAGATGTCGTGAAATTGCAGCCAACTGTCCACTAGAGGGGGAGCCTATGTACTGTGATGTTGACAGGTCCCTCTCTCTATGCGCAAAACCTGTGTGTGTGGCCACCTCAGCCGAAGAGACTGGACCACAGGTGTCCCTGGTGGTTGTAAATGGCTGCCCTGCACAGGCCCTCTTGGACTCAGAGAGTCCAGTGACTTTCGTACGGGACAGCCTGATTGATAGGGACTTCATCCCTGATAAACACCTGAGTGTGGTGTGCATCCAGGGAGACACCAAAGTCTACCCAGAGACTGCCGTGGACTTGGTCCCCAAACTCGGGGAGGTTTCATGTGAAGTGGGGGTAGTGAAGAACCTGGTGCACACAGTCATATTGGGTAATGACTTTCCCCGATCTAAGGATATCTGGGGGAAAAATGATTTTGTTGGACAGTGTGATGATGCTCCTACTGAGGGTGCGCAGTCCCGAGGGGCGGAACACAATGCTAGTGGGCCGTTAAACTTATGTGATAATGATGATGATCATCATCATGATAATGATGCTGATACTGATAATGATGATGATCATGATAGTGATGATGATACTGATCATAATCATGATAATGATATTGATAATGATAATGACCATGATAAAGATGAAATTCCTTTACAGGTGATGTTGGGAAACGAGGATGGTGGTTCTCGGGAACCGAGTGTCCCTGCCCTACCTGGGTCCTGTGACAATTTTGGGAGTGAGCAGTTGCGAGACCCCACTCTTAAAACGGCACAGGAAAATATGGGTGTTCTAAATGGGGTTTCCCAAGAGCCTGGCTCTGAGGAGAGGTTTCCTCATGCTGCCATAAACAATAACCTATTGTATAGGGACACTGAAGTCCAGGGAGAGGTCGTGAGTCAGCTCCTGGTACCTGAGCTATATAGAAGTATAGTGCTGGGGTTGTCACATAGTCACGTACTTAATGGATCACCTGAGGGAAACCAGGGAAAAGATGGTGAAGTTAATGTTTTGGATGACATTTTGACTGAGGTTCCAGATCAAAATGATGAATTGTGTAACCTGAAAGTGAGCAGGATGTGAATGAGAATGAATTGTATAACCCTGAAAGTGAGCGGGATGTGGCTGAGAAAAAAGGGTCAGACAGGGATAGTGGTAGTGAGTCATCTGATGACGATCAAGCAAACGGTGAAAATGAGGAAGGCATGGAAGAAGAGGAGGCTGAGCGTCCTGAGAAGAAAGCTGATGCTGACCTTGCAGCCGGACAGAAAATGGCATCTGAAAATATTTTTCAGTTGGCTGATTCCCTGGCGAAGACCAAGGTAAAAGGAGGAGAGCTGAGCTTTAAAGGCAGGACTCTGAAACTGAACACAGCACAAGTAGATGCTGTTGAAAATGAGAAGTTATCAAGGTATGGTGTGGATTTGCATCATGCCAAGGACTCTGAAGGTAATGCTGCAGAGGTGGAAAAAGCCATGGAAGTGGCAGACACCAAACCAGATGCCTCATCAGAAGCTGAGGTCTCAAGTGAAGCTGTGAGGAACAAGACTGAAGATGTGGGACTGACTCTGCCCAGGAATCTGTTTCAACCGGAGACAGTGGCGTGGACGGTTTACTGTCCGGATCAGTAGCGGCAACTCGCAAAGTTCAGGCTGGAAGTTCGGCACCAGGTGATCCATCAGTGTTCCCGAGCGACACAAAGGATCTGGATAAAGCACAAGATGAGATTTTGAGACATCAGGCTGGCATTGGTGAGCTCAAGCGCACTTTCATGGAGTCTACATCTGAGCCACGTACCAACGAATGGGAAAAACGATGTATCACTCTGTTGTCGCTGCAGATACACGGAAGCTCAGATGGGATGCAGAACGTGGTGGAAGAGAAGAGTCAGGCGGGGTCTGAGTATACAGATGCAGCTATCAAGGAGAACTTGAAAGCTGGAATAAATGGAGATATTGGATACCATAATGATGAGCCTGAAGAAGGGGCCGAAGACGTAAAAGACGTCCAACAGCTACAGGAGAAGATGCGTCTCCCTGAGGTCTCCACCAAAGAAATGAAAACTGATATTGTTGCATTACGCGAGCAGCTGCAGCAGTGTGAACTGGATGTGCTATCTCTTCGCCGGGAACGTGAGCGGTGCCAGCAGTTGCTCCAGAGAGCACGAAGTGACAGGGAAAGTGTATATAGTACCTTGCAAGATCAAGAAAAAATGGTTGCACAGGTACCAGATGAATTAATTACTTCTCAGAAAAAACTTCAAACTGTGATGAAGGAGCGTGATGAGAGCCATGAGCACCTTCTTGAGAAGGCCAATGAAGTAAAAGGAAGGATACAGGGGGAATTAGGGAAAAGTGAAAAACCCCCTATACCTCCTGTGATAGTTGGTGACACATGGTCAGTGCACCAGAAACAGGAAGTACGAGAGTTTCTGAGGAAGATTCAGCAGAGGTGTTCCGACGTGCCTGGACGTACTTCTCTGGTGAGGCACTATACCGAGACTGAGCCCGGCACTAAGGTCAAGCTGAAACCGTGTAGGATACCCGAGGCCCGCAGAGAGTATAGGCCCGGGAGGGTACAGGGTAGTGCTGATGCAGTGTCCGGAGTTCACTGTCTCTTTGGGATTGTTGACCAGCCCTCCGGTCTGGATGACCAGCCCTCCGGTCTGGAGAAGAGGGGGGGGGGATATGTGAGTGAAAGCATATGTGTCGAATGGGGTGTACATTTCACCTAGGTACTTGGCTAACTGGTATAAGGGAAATGTATGGCTTTGTAAAACTAACTAGTGGTGGAGAAAGGTCATTACACCTTCCATTCAGTACACGCTTGCAGTTCAAACCTGAAGCCACTCAGGTGTTAATTAAGAAGCCAGAAGTAGGTGTCTGCGAACACAGACAGGGAGCTCGCTTAGTCTGGACAGGAGTCCAGGCACAGGAGGAGTCTCCAGGAGGGGAGCTCTCTCAGTCTGGATGCTGGATGTGTCTCCAGACACAGGAGGAGTCTCTGGGAAAACCACGCTGGTAACTGCTGAACATATGTGTTGTTTTGGGTCAGGCTGTTAGAGTCTGGTCCCTGATAGTGAGGGAATCTATCTATGTGTAGTGAGTAGCCGGAGAGGCTTAGGATTTCTGTTTATGAGTTGTTTTTATCACCTATTGTTTGCTGTGGACTTTAATAAAGCTGGTTGCGGCCAGTTTACACCAGAACTGCTGTCTGTGAATGAACTGTTTCGGTGCCACCCCGTCTACCAGGACGGCGATCCCAGAGCTATATCCCCTGAAAAGCTTACACCTTGTATTCCAATCATGTGTATCGTCCCACCAAGTTTCAGTGATTCCAATGACATCATACTTCTTCCCCTGCGTTAGTAGTTCCAATTCTCCTTGTTTGTTGCCCATGCTTTGTGCATTTGTATAAAAACATTTTAGCTTGTGATTGGTTTCTCTTCCTCCAATATTTTTATGATTTAGATTGTTTTGTCTTCGTTCTTCCTTTCCACTTCTAATAGCCGAGTTCTCAATAGCATTTGTCAGGTGTATGGCTTTTTCTGGCGTTTTGCTTCCCTTCCCACATTGTTCTAGTTTAAAGCTCTCCTGATGAGTGTGGCAAGGCGATTTCCAAATACATGTTTTCCAGTCTTCGTAAGGTGCACCCCATCTCTAGCAAGTAGTCCATCGTATAGGTAATTCACTCCGTGATCCAGAAAACCAAATCCTTGCTGACGGCACAATCGACGTAGCCAGTTGTTCACCTGCAGAATCTTATTCCACCTCCTTGTTCCATGGCCATCCACTGGGAGGATGGATGAGAAGACCACCTGCGCACCCAGTTCTTTCACTTTCTTGCCTAAGTTTTCAAAGTCACTGCAGATGGTTTCCAGGTCACTTCTTGTGGTGTCATTTGTCCCCACATGTATTAGCAGGAATGGGTAGTCATCATTAGGTCTGAAGAGTCCTGATATCCTGTCAGACACATCTTTAATTTTTGCACCTGGAAGACAGCACATTTCTCTTGAGGTTATATCCGGTCTGCAGATAGCGGCCTCTGTTCCTCTCAACAGGGAATCCCCCATGACCACAACTCTCCGTTTCTTCTTCACAACATTTTTCTTTCTCCATTCAGGAGGACTCTTAGGGCTTGCAAGGTTGCTCTTTGTGGGCAAAGTTTTATCCTGATGTATTTCTTCATCATTCTCCTGTGTGAGAGCCTGGTACTGGTTCCTGAGCAGTATGGGTGCTGACTGCCTCCTGATCCTCCTGCTTCTCTGGGTCACATGCTTCCATTCCTCTGTTTCTTCGGGTGCTCTTCTAATTTCTTCTCTTTCTGCACCATGAAGAGATAATTCTGCTCTGTCTAAGAACTCTTCATCTTCCTTAATGATCTTCAATGTAGCTAATCTCTCTTCTAGATTTCGCAACTTTTCCTCCAACATGGACACAAGCTTGCATTTGTGGCATGTGAAATTTGGCTTTTCCACTGGTAAATCTGTGAACATGTAGCAAGAAATGCAACTCACCACATGGCTCCTAGCCTCTTCCATGCTCTTATTGTCAAAGAGATATCACAGCGGTGAAAAAAGTGCCAAAATTCACACGCCGCTAGGCGCGCGGCTTACCGATGTCCTCCTTTCAGCTGCAACAGCCAAAACCCATTTCACTCTCGTAGCAAGCTTCCTATCATGCCCTTAGTTTAGAAAAGTGTCTATGTAATTAAAAATGGAGTTTTTATATATATTATGAGATGAAACTAGTCACAAAGGTGACCCTACATCCAGGAGCAGTCGAATTCCAGCCACCAAAATCATGTCCACAACACGCCTGAGGGCATGATAGGAAACCTTAGAAGAGAATGAAATAGAACTGAAGATACATTAAGAGAGTAAATCCTAATTACAGGTTTGACGAGAGTGGCCCATCTATCAGCCCATTGTCTCCCCTGCAATGTGAACCTGGGTTGTCAAGGAATTGCTTTACCAACTGGAGGCTACCGATGACTTCAGGGTCTGCAATATTTAACAGATTACAAGATTGGACCGGAGGCCGAGTCTAATAATTTACATGCCAGGATAACAAACTGATAACTATATAAACAACACATTTCAGCTGTTTGCAGCCTTCTTCAGGTGTATGGAAAAAATGAATTTGATCCTTCTTATATAGCCCTTTCCCAGTGTGAGAGAAGGAGGGAGACAAAAGAGGAAGAGAGGGAGCGATTTATCCTACATTGTTCTTTTAAATATGTATATAAAAACATGTCATATAAAAAAAACAATGTTGATAATAATGAACCTGTTTGTAAGAAATATGTCATTCTAATTAAATTCCCATATGAAGACTAAAATGTATCCCAATAAATGACCTTCTATTCTTTGACACATGTCACAGCGCTTTATTCCAATATTGGACACAAATAGGGACTAGAATGTGTAGAATTTTACCTGAACACAGATTTCCTACTTTATAAATGGAACAAAAGCTTTTTTTGCTGTCAAGTCTGCGTTTTATATTGGAGCATAACCGTTTTATGTTTGAAGATGAACTATACCTGCAGCGGCTTGGGACCGCAATGGGGACTCGGGTTGCCCCACATTTCGCAAATCTGTTTAAGGAGCGATTTGAGTCCCTATCGTCAATTAAGGCAGAGGAGTATAAAACATTTATTAAATACTATCGCAGATATATTGATGATCTGATCATCATATGGAGTAGTACGGAACAGGAGGCTGTAAAATTTGTGAGAAGAATCAATGACAATGAGTGGGGCGTTGATTTCTCTCTGTGGCAAAGACAGCACCATTTCCTGCTCCTGGCATCTACTTTGTGGGATACTCCTGTTTCAGTGTCCAATCACTCCCCACCAGGTCGGCAGCAGTCTCTTGCAAATACATCCATACGTCAAGCGGGAGTTGTGCCTCAGTTTGCACAACCGTATCAGGTAAGCAAATTAATATAGATACTCACCCACTCAATTGGTTATGTCTCACTACAGTCATGGCCAAAAGTTTTGAGAATGACACAAATATTAATTTTTACAAAGTCTACTGCTTCACTTTTTCTATTGGTAATTTGCATATACTCCAGAATGTTATAAAGAGTGATCAGCTTAACAGCAATTACTTGCAAAGTCAATATTTGCCTAGAAAATTAACTTTAGCCCCCAAAACACATTTCAACATCATTGCAGCCCTGCCTTAAAAGGACCAGCTAACCTCTTTTCAGTGATTGCTCCATTAACACAGGTGTGGGTGTTGATGAGGACATGGCTGGAGATCAATCTGTCATGATTAAGTAAGAATGACACCACTGGACACTTTAAAAGGAGCCTGGTGCTTGGCATCATTGTTTCTCTTCTGTTAACCATGGTTATCTCTAAAGAAACACGTGCAGTCATCATTGCAATGCACAAAAATGGCCTAACAGGGAAGAGTATCGCAGCTAGAAAGATTGCACCTCAGTCAACAATCTATCGCATCATCAAGAATTTCAAGAAGAGAGGTCCCATTGTTGCCAAAAAGGCTCCAGAGCGCCCAAGAAAGACCAGCAAGCGCCAGGACCGTCTCTTAAAAGTGTTTCAGCTCCGGGACTGGGCTACCAGCAGTGCAGAGCTTGCTCAGGAATGGCAGCAGGCAGGTGTGAGTGCATCTGCACGCACTGTGAGGCGGAGACTCTGGGAGCAAGGCCTGGTCTCAAGGAGGGCAGCAAAGAAGCCACTTCTCTCCAGAAAAAACATCATGGACAGACTGATATTCTGCAAAAGGTACAGGCAGTGGACTGCTGAGGACTGGGGTAAAGTTATTTTCTCTGATGAATCCCCTTTTCGATTGTTTGGGACATCAGTAAAACGCCTCATTCGGAGAAGACAAGGTGAGCGCTACCACCAGTCTTGTCTCATGCCAACTGTTAAGCATCCTGAAACCATTCATATGTGGGGTTACTTCTCAGCCAAGGGAATCGGCTCTCTCACAGTCTTGCCTAAAAACACAGCCATGAATAAAGAATGGTACCAGAATGTCCTCCAAGAGCAACTTCTCCCAACCCTCCAAGAGCAGTTTGGCGATCAAAAATGCCTTTTCCAGCATGATGGAGCACCTTGCCATAAAGCAAAGGTGATAACTAAATGGCTCAGGGAACAAAACATAGAGATTTTGGGTCCATGGCCTGGAAAATCCCCAGATCTTAATCCCATTGAGAACTTGTGGTCAATCATCAAGAGACAGGTGGACAAACAAAAACCTAAAAATTCTGACAAAATGAAAGCATTGATTGTGCAAGAATGGACTGCTATCAGTCAGGATTTGGTGCAGAAGTTGATTGAGAGCATGCCAGGGAGAATTGCAGAGGTCCTGAAGAAGAAGGGTCAACACTGCAAATATTGACTTGCTGCATTAACTCATTCTAACTGTCAATATAAGCTTTTGTTACTCATATGTTTGCAATTATTATATTTCTGTCTGTGATAAAAACATCTGTCAAACACACATAAAAACCAGAGGGCAGCAGATCATGTGAAAATATAATATTTGTGTCATTCTCAAAACTTTTGGCCATGACTGTACACTTAGATAGCGCCACATTTTTCTCCTTTAAGAACTTCAACATGGTTTTGGAGAAATACTGGCATTTTCCTCGGTATAGCTGAACTCATCCAGCATACCTAGAACATGCTCACATCCAGGGCCGGCGTCAGCACCCGGCATACCCGGGCAAGTGCCGGGGCCCTGAGCAGGCGGGGGGGCCCACTCGCCGTCGGGCACCCCGGCCCCCATCAGCGGAGGAGAGCGGTGTCAACGCCGCCACTGGGCCCCCCCCTGCTTGCTTAGGGCCCCAGCAGCAGCCGGCGCAATACTCACCTCTCCCCGTGCCTCTGCTGCCGCAGCTCCGGGCTCCAGAGGGTGCCTGCGCTTCCTCTCACAGCAGCGCCGCTGAATGACGTCATCATTCAGCAGCCGGCTGTGGCAGAGAGCGCGGGCGCCGGACAGGTGAGGTGTGTGTGTATATATACATCAGTGTGTGTGCATGTAGCGCAGTGCTTTGTGTGTGTGTATGTGAGAGAGTGCTGTGGTGCTGTATGTGTGATGGTGGTGGGGGAGGCAGTGACGATGATGGGGAGGCAATGATGATGGGGAGGAGATGATGATGGGGAGGCAATGATGATGAGGAGGAAATGATGGGGAGGCAATGATGATGATGGGGAGGCGATGATGATGGGGATACACATATCCCTAGGTTGTGTGGTAGGCATATATATACCTACCATGCATATATATATATATGTGGGGGAGGAAATATGTGGGGATAAGGGGAAGGCTATATGGGTGGCAGGCAATACATATGGTGGTTGCCTATATGGGGTTGTATGGTGAAAAGGCTAAATGTGGGGCTAGGTTCTGTGTTAAAGGGGCCCACTGAGACTCTTTGGCCAGGGGCCCATAAAAACCTGGAGCCGGCCTTGCTCACATCCACAATGCCTTGGCACCATGCCTTGGCTGACAGCATCGTGGGTCTTTTTCATGAAAGCACATAACGTGTATCGGGCCTCCTGACGAACCATGTCTGGGAAACGTGTCGAGGCGTTCAATACGGTCTAAGTAAACCCATTTAAACTATTACTGTTTACGTATTGCTGGGTTCTATTTTTCCTGGCATGCATCTTTTCCTTTTGCCTATGAGTTGGCTTATGTCTTTTGCACAGAGCACAAGCACTTTTTTTCCTGTATTGGCTAATGTGCCACTCATCTGTATGATTACATGCCGATAAATTTTTGTCTAATATACCATGATAGCATATGGTGATGCTCTTATCTATTAGGAGAAAACATAGTCGCTTGGTTTACTCTGTAGTTTTTTGATTGTTATACATCAAAAAGCATGAGAGATACTTTTGTTAGGATTTCTATCTCTCCAACAGTGCATGAACAGGACCACATATAACATCATAGGATCTCTTTTTTAATTCTCAGCATCAAAGGAGATAACTGTGTCAGGACCCAGCTACTATGTCTCCTTTTTTCCTTTGCCTTCTGCTGTCTAGTTCATCTGATAAGCAGGTTATGCATTGAATGAGTGCTCTTCCCTATGTTTCTTTAGGTTTATCACAGGGATTTTTAGGGCTACTTAGGGACAGCAACCGTGACTTCTCGTCTATAGTTAAGGTGCCAACCATAGCTGTTAGGCAGAATTAAGAATAGGTGAGACCCAGGACCTAAATATGGTTTAAACTTGTAAATTGTGTGTTGTTTGTCTTTTTTGATATATCTAATAAAATTGCGAGTATTAAGGTATTTTATTTTTTGCTCATTAAGGACCTTAGTATAAATTGTTTACGCTTTTGGTGTATTAGGTGCAAGTGACATGCCTTATGTGTTTGGCGCTGTGCTCTTCTTATACCAAATACTTACACTGTCTTGCTGAAATTCAGGAATACTTGTAATTATATATAATGTGTGTATGTATGTATACACACACACACTTTTATTAACTACCCTTTTTTATTTTGAGTAAAACAAAATTAATACTTTAATCACCCTCCACTCGCTATACATACATAGAAATGTAAAAAGGTTAAAAGTTTAGCAGCAATTTTTCATTTTTACAACAAAATGTACCAAACATTTTTTTAGAGACCACTTCACATTTGAAGTGACTGTTGGGGTCCTATATGTCAAGAAACGTCCAAAAGTAACCCCCTTTATAAATGCACCTTCAAGGTATTTAAAACCACATTTAGGAAGTGTGTTAACACTTCAGATGCTTCACAGGAGTTAAGGTACTGCCACACTAAGCTATCCCGCTAGCGATCTCGTTAGCGTTGCATACTAATGAGATCGCTAGCGGGATTGTTTCTATATCGCTAAATGCGGCCACATTTAGCGATATAGTTAACGACGCTATCGCCGTTAGCGATCTTCTTAACGACTTTAGCGGTACAAAAGTACCGCTAAATCGCTAAGAAAAGGTGCCACACAGCGATATATACTTACCCAGCGGGAGCGCCGACGAGAAAATAGGGTCCGGAGCGATTCCAGCGACGAGCGAGATCACAGCAGGAAGCTCGTCGCTGGAAGCTGCCGCACTGAACAATATCGCTAACGGGATCGCTAAATAGTGACGTTTTTTAGCGATCCCGTTAGCGATATTGTTTAGTGTGGCATACCCTTTAAAACAAAGCGGAAACTATCTGCCTATCCGCTATCTGCCAACCAGATATCACTCCAGGAGAAGTGGGCTGCCTACCAGGTGCCCAAATCAAAGACGTGTCTGATAGGGTATCAAGACTCTTCAGCGCTACAGACGACCACCAATGTCTACTAATACATGTAGGAACAAATGACACGGCAAAAAAGAACCTAGAAACTATATGCAGAGACCTTGAAGACCTAGGCTGGGAAGTCAAGGAACTGGGAACGCAGGTTGTCTTCTCATCCATGCTCCCAGTGAATGGACATGGACCAAGGAGATTGAACAGGATTCTACAGGTGAACAACTGGCTACATCTATGGTGCAGTCAGCAACGTTTTGGGTTTCTTGACCATGGATTGAATTACCTGTATAATGCACTCCTTACCAGAGATGGGGTGCATCTTACGAAAACAGGAAAACACTTATTTGGTAGACGCCTTGCTACACTCATCAGGAGAACTTTAAACTAGAGCAATATGGGCTGGGAAATATACGGCCAGGAAGAAATATGCAGCTAATGAATTATTTTGAGAACCTGATATTAGAAGTGGAAATAAAGAACAACATATTCTGAACGAAAACAGAGAAACGAGAAACCGACTACAAAATAAAATGTGTCTATGCAAATGCACAGAGCATGGGAAACAAACAAGGAGAATTGGAGCTGTTAACTCAGGAAGAGAGATATGATGCCATAGGCATCACTAAAACTTGCTGGGATGATACACATTATTGGAATACAAACCTTGAAGGTTACAACGTATTTATAAGAAACAGGATTAACAAGAGGGGAGGAGGTTTTGCATTGTATATATCCACAGAGATCCAAGCTTCAGAG
This sequence comes from Oophaga sylvatica, assembly GCA_033576555.1. Classification (NCBI taxonomy): domain Eukaryota; kingdom Metazoa; phylum Chordata; class Amphibia; order Anura; family Dendrobatidae; genus Oophaga; species Oophaga sylvatica. The sequence goes on from JARQOD010000738.1 coordinate 59,837, forward strand.
ACTGGTAGCTCTATAGAAACAGTTTGGGTAAAAATACAAGGAGAAAAGTGGTTAGCACTGCAGCCTTGCAACACTGGGGTCCTGGGTTCAAATCCCACCAAGACAACATCTGCAGGGTGTTTGTATATTCTCCCCATATTTGTGTGGGTTTCCTCCCACATTCCAAAGACATACTGATAGGGAATTTAGATTGTGAACCTCATTGGGGACAGCGATGACAATGTATATAAAGTGCTGCAAAATATGATAGAGCTGTACTGTATAAGAAAAGCATAATAAATAAGAACAGAACGGACACTATTGTAGGTGTTTACTATAGGTCACCTGGACAGACTGAAGATAGGGATGAACGCTTTCTACATCAGATGTCTCTTATCAAAAAAAGTAGGGCAGTGATCATAACTGAGATTTTAGATATTTGTTGGGAATCTCTCTCAGGCAAAAGTAATGGGTTCAGAAAATTCTTATCTTCTCTTGCTGACAACTTCATATTTCAAACGGTAGAAGAGAGAACAAGAGGATCTGCAATCTTGGACCCAATTCTTACCAACAGGGAGGAAATGGTTGAAGAAGTAAAGGTAGCTGGGAATTTAGGAGGCAGCGATCATGCTATCCTTGAATTTTGAATTACAAGTGGAAGAAGACCAGCGATGACTCAGACTTTAAAGTTGGACTTCAGAAAGGCAGATTTTAATGGACTCAGAAGAGGGTAGGAAAGGTCCAATGGCTGGATGTTCTAAAGGACAGAAATGTCAAAGAAGGATGGGAGATTTTGCTAAATGAAATTCTCACTGCACAATTGGTAACAATCCCTAAAAGAAGGAATAATTGGAAGCATTAAAAGAGACCGGGATGGATGAATACAGAAGTTAATCACTTGTTAAAAAGGAAAAAAAATGTATGTGAAATGGAAAGAGGGGCATATCTAAAGAAGAATATCATTCTGTTTTCAGGGAATGCAGGGAAAGCGTTAGAGCTAAAGCCAGTAATGAAATGAGGCTTGCAAGGGAGACCAAAAGCAATAAAAAAGGATTTTGGGGGTATGTCAAAAGCAAAAGAAAAGTCAAATATGCGATAGGATGAAAATGGTAAAGTTTTCAAAAATGATGTTGAGAAGGCCAAACTTTTAAATTTCTATTTTGGATCTATATTCTCTAAGAAAGCAATTGTAACATCAACTGATTTTCACAGTGCCATCGAAGGAATAAAAGAATCCACACTATCTATAAAACACAGAGATGGTGAGGGAACACTTAATTGAAATCTCCGGGTCCAGATGAATTACATCCTAGGCTACTGAAAAAGTTAGCAGAGGAAACTGCAGAACCTCTAGCCAGAATCTTTGACAATTCCTGGAGAACAGGAGAAGTCCCAGAAAATTGGAGACGGTAAAGTGTTGTCCCTAGCTTCAAAAACGGAAAGAAGATTGAGCCAGGTAATTACAAGCCAGTGAGCCTTACTTCTATACCAGGAAAGATCTTTGAATAAATTATTAAACAGAATGTATGTAGCAGCACTTTCTGGTGTTCCCCCATGCGCCCGTCCGCAACCTTCCCTCGTCGGGATAACCTGTTGGCGTAACCGTGGTCACGACCCTTCAAGTGGCGAATGTCGAAGCGGTACTAGCTGTGATGAAACGTGCACACGGTCCGCCACACGGTAGCCAGGGGTATCACGGCTTGTGATCCCTCCGTGCCGCAAATGTGACGAAAACGCGCACACACACGACGGCTACTGCCGTCCGACCCAATAATCTGCAGGGATTTATAATTATCCCACTTCCACTTAGGAACTTGCAGCTCTCTGGCGCCCCCCTTACCCTCAGGTCAGTCAGGGAACTGCACCTAGGATAATTAGTCGCCAGACGGGTCACTTGGATGTGTGCTGGCTATTGGGCATGCTGCAGTGAGGGAATTATAATTACTCCGGGCCGCAGCCGGGCAATACACTTATAAAACCCGCTCCGTCACTGCCAACGCCACCCAATAGGTTAACACTTTACACCCCTTCTTTTAGCTGCCACCAGCTACGATTTACTTAATGAACAATTTATCAAGAGGGTCCGTAGCAACCCCAAAACAGTAGCGTAGTACTTCAGGCACGTGCAAATTCGTTTATAGAGCAGGAGAAACAAACTAATAATTTTATAGGTTTATTCCTTAAAAAACAGGCAGTGCTTATAGTTTAAAAAGATGTAACAAGCTGAGGCAATACAGTTATGTACAATGCAGTTAGAAATAAAACAGGATTAACAGTGAAAAACTCACATGGTAGTTACATAGGTATAGGCAAGACAGGCCGGGGGAGGAGCCACACGTCATAGTTCATTTGCAGATCTCTTAGTCAAGTCGTCACAGCCAGGAATGACCAAGGGGGGCTAACTGCCAGACTTATACATGTGGGCTGCTGACTTCACAAAAGGGGATGGTTTTCTGGCCACCTCCCCGGGCTAGAAGTTCTAGTTTTAGTTCTGGAAGATTATCAGGAGCATACTTCGTCCTGAGAACCTCGCAGAAGAATGGCAGACCTATCAATGATCTTACTTTGAAATGACGGTTCAAATGAGCCCAAACTTGTGTGAGATAGTTCATGGTGCGTCCGAGAATTTCATTTCTTGGGTTCTGTTGGAGTTACGGGTTCACCAGTACCACGGGAACGATGCCTGTCGGGCGCATGTTTCAAAACAGTAACTTTTGTGTTTCTAACGCAAATTCCCACCGTGTTATAACCAAAAAGAATTAATTCTCCAAAATGGCTGCTATGGGACCTGTCTGCAGAGTTTTGGGACAAAGACATTCCTGAGGTGGGGGTTGATGAGCAGCGTGAGAGAGGGAGGGGGAACTTTGCTCTGTGGGATGTCAGCAGCAAAAAAGGATGAGGACTGTAGTTCTAGCACAGCACAAGACATGGAGCTTCCAGTATCATCACATAGCAACCTCCCATTCGTCCCGGATACCAGCTGAGGGGGTTGTGGTCGGTCTCCACGGTGAAATGGCGTCCGTACAAGTAGAGATGCAGAACCAATACAATTGAGACATTCCTTTTCAGTCGTGGAGAAGTGCACATCCCTCAGCTGGAGCTTCCAGCGTGGGTACAAAACAGGGTGTTCTTGGTTCATATAGTCGACCTGGCTGAGCACAGCACAAAGGTCAAAATCACTGGAAACAGTCTGTACTACAACCGGCTGTGTAAAGTCAGCTGCTTGTAGTACCGGGAAGCTGTAAAGGGTGGTATTTCGCGCCTGGAAGGTAGTCTCACTGTAGTTTATCCAATCGACGGCGGATGGTCTTCAAGCAGATTTCTCTTCTATTCCTTAGTTACATCATCTCCGAGACAGGCCTGAAAATGGATCCTGAGAAGGTGCCCGCTGTCTTGAAGTGGCCCCTGTTATGTTTCGGTAGCTGAGGAGGACAGGAATAACAGCAGGGCAGCCGAACACCTGAGATGTTGGTAACTGATGGGTTGCAGATTCCTAAACTAAAGACACAACTAGAGGTAGCCGTGGAGCGTTCCTACGTTGATCCTAGACGCCTCGTCACAGCCTGAGAGATAACTACACCTAAAGGCAGAAAGATGAAAGCTATCTGCCCCAGAGCAGATCCCCAAAGAAAATAGGAAGCCCCCAAACATATAATGGCGGTTAGACAAGATGAAAATACAAACATAGGCAGAAAATAGATTGAGCAAACGCTGGGGCCACAAGCTGACTAAATAGGATAGGACAGGAGAGATTACTTTCTGCAACCCAGAAAACCCTACAAAAATCCAACAATTCTGATTACAAAAATACTGAGATCACACGATCTCGCCACCCGCTAAATCAGATCTGTGTGAACAAAAACCAAGCCGCAGCCGCTGAAAAAACAGGAAAAAGCAAATGAGCAAATAACAGTGGCTGCAGATAAACTGTGAAGAGCTCAGGCCCCAGGAGGGGACCTGGCTGACCTCCACAAAAGTGCAGAAAACAATGCAAAGAGCAAGCACAAAAAGAAAAGCAAAAAATATCTTATCTGAAAGCAGCAGATGCAGGAAAGACTCCAGCAAACTTCCAAATGAACCAGGAACCACAATTGAGACAAGAACAATTGATCACCGGCGACCATCATGGGAGGGAACCTCCCTTATATCAGACCAGTCAGTGATCCCTGATTGCCATTCTTCGCTGGAAAGTTCAGTACTGTCTGTAACCACCAGAGGGAGCCTCTGCTCAGAAACCATCTCTAGCTCATTCACAACAGGCCCCGTCCTGATGGACTTAAAGCTATCCAGTGGTTTCTCAGATACGCAAACTACTACCGCCAGTTCATCTCGTATTTTTCATCTAGGACTGCTACTTTTTCTGCCTTGACACGCAAGGGGGTCAACCCTAAGATATGGACTCCAGAGGCAGAGAACGCCTTTGGGTCTTTAAAACAAGGCTTCTCCCCAGCTCCAGTGCTGCATCGACTGTACAATAAACAGTTCTTCTCGGAAGTGAATGCTTCTACCTCAGGAGCCGGAGCCGTTCTTACCCAGAAGTCTTCTTCCGGCCGCATGGTGCTGCGGCTTCTTTTCTAAAATCTTCTCAGCTCCAAAACGCAGCTACTCGATAGGCTATCAAGAATGGTTAGAAATAAAACTGGCTCTGGAGGAGTGGCGATTCTTGCTTGAAGCAGCGCTGCATCCTGTGGTTATCTACACTGGCCACAAAAATCTAGCACATCTGAAGTCCGCACAGCGGCTTAATCAACGACAAGCTAGGTGGTTCTCTGCTCGTTGCCCGCCTTCAACTTTACTCTTTATTTCCGGCTGGGTGATAAGGTGGACGCTCTCTTTAGATCTTTTGTGTCTTCTGACCAGGAGGAGGAGCCTCAACACATCATTAAGCTCTCCAAAATAATTAGTCAGTACGTTGGATTTGTCTTGGCTCCCTTCCGAAAAGAATTAGGTTGCTGAACCAGATAGGAAGCGGGTCCTTCTGTAGATTCACTCGTCTAAGTTATCTGGTCATGCTGGACAGAAGAAAACACTTCTCATTTTCCAAATTTATAGGTGGCTGACCCTACGCAACAATATCACAAATTTAGTTTCTGCATGTCCCTCTTGTGCCTAGAACAAGACTCCGCAACAGCTGTCGACTGGTCAGCTACTTCCTTTTCCCATACTATCTGCTTCCTGGCAGCATATTGCAATGGATTTCATCACCGATCTTTCAGTATCGGCAGGGTTTACAGTCATCTGGGTGGTTATGGATCGCTTCTCCAAGATGGCTCATTTCATTCCAGTGTCCTGTCTTCCATCTGCTCCAGTCCTTGCAGAGAAGTTTATTCTACATATTTTCCGCGTCCATGGTCTTCAGATCCATATTGTCTCGGATAGAGGTGTCCAGTTTAGTGATGAGCAAATTTGTTCGAAAAACGATCAAAAAACATAAAATCGGCCCAAATATGGCACATTTGGATTCGTGATCGGAAACATGAGCAAAATGTTATAAAATCGGAAACGTTCGGTAAAAATTGTGGGAAAATATTTGCATTGCCACTAAAGTATTTTCAGTACTTTGGCTACGATAATAGTGGTGTATGATGAGCATGGGGCACGTGTTTGATGAGGGTACGGGGTGCGGAGAGTTCAGAGGACCAGCGTGCTTGTAAACTGTAATTTGTTTTTCTTCTACCTTTATGTGTGCGCATTGCGGCTAGCCTATAAGGGTGCAGGAAACATCCACAATGTCCTTACACAACGACTTGTGTGTCGTTTGCTGCTGAAATCACGTCCCGCTCCATATAAAAAGCGAACATCTTTTTTTAGCACCATTTTGACACTAACAGCGCAGATAAGCTGCTCTTAACGCTGGGACTGTTTGCTGCTAGATTTTAGGTAGTTAGCTAGGTGATTGTTTATTAGTCAGATAGTTTAGTTAGCTAGTGTCCTCTGTGGCTGTGAAATCGACCTTCCAGCAGATTTTTTTTTTTGCCATTACTAAGGTCCACAGACAAAGAGAGCAGGGCCCACTTCATACAAGTGAGTTGTGCACTGCTTCTACTGTGTTCCATGCACACGTAGACCTTTCTATATCTTTTTTTTTCACTTGCTAAATGTGATACAGCAAGGCATATGTCACCTTGTCATTTAGTGTAGTGACATTGTTCTGTGATTTGAGCTGTTGGCCATTAACAAAATATTTTTTTGCCAGTTGCTACCGTGATTCAGCATGCCATATCTCACCTTATATTTAGTGGCAGTGAAATTTCATTGTCTGCATAGCTCATGCAGATGAAAGCAAAAAAAAAATTTCTGTTGCTAAACATGATACAGCCCGCCATATCCCACGTTGTAATTTTGTGGCGGTGAAATGAAGCGGTCTGCAGACCTCATGCACGTTAAAAAAACAAAAAACAAAACTATATCTGTTGCTAAACGTGATGTAGCCCGCCATATCCCACGTTGTAATTTTGTGGCGGGTGAAATAAACATGTCTGCAGAGCTCATGCCGATGAAAACAAAAAAAATAAAGTTTTTCTGTTGCTAAACATGATACAGCCCGTCGTATCCCACATTGTACAGTCATGGCCAAAAGTTTTGAGAATGACACAAATATTAATTTTTACAAAGTCTACTGCTTCACTTTTTCTAATGGCAATTTGCATATACTCCAGAATGTTATAAAGAGTGATCAGCTTAACAGCAATTACTTGCAAAGTCAATATTTGGCTAGAAAATGAACTTTATCCCCCAAAACACATTTCAACATCATTGCAGCCTTGCCTTAAAAGGACCAGCTAACCTCTTTTCAGTGATTGCTCCATTAACACAGGTGTGGGTGTTGATGAGGACATGGCTGGAGATCTGTCATGATTAAGTAAGAATGACACCACTGGACACTTTAAAAGGAGGCTGGTGCTTGGCATCATTGTTTCTCTTCTGTTAACCATGGTTATCTCTAAAGAAACACGTGCAGTCATCATTGCAATGCACAAAAATGGCCTAACAGGGAAGAGTATCGCAGCTAGAAAGATTGCACCTCAGTCAACAATCTATCGCATCATCAAGAACTTCAAGGAGAGAGGTTCCATTGTTGCCAAAAAGGCTCCAGGGCGCCCAAGAAAGACCAGCAAGCGCCAGGACCGTCTCTTAAAAGTGTTTCAGCTGCGGGATCGGGCTACCTGCAGTGCAGAGCTTGCTCAGGAATGGCAGCAGGCAGGTGTGAGTGCATCTGAACGCACTGTGAGGCGGAGACTCTTGGAGCAAGGCCTGGTCTCAAGGAGGGCAGCAAAGAAGCCACTTCTCTCCAGAAAAAACATCATGGACAGACTGATATTCTGCAAAAGGTACAGGCAGTGGACTGCTGAGGACTGGGGTAAAGTTATTTTCTCTGATGAATCCCCTTTTCGATTGTTTGGGACATCAGGAAAACGCCTCATTCGGAGAAGACAAGGTGAGCGCTACCACCAGTCTTGTCTCATGCCAACTGTTAAGCATCCTGAAACCATTCATATGTGGGGTTACTTCTCAGCCAAGGGAATCGGCTCTCTCACAGTCTTGCCTAAAAACACAGCCATGAATAAAGAATGGTACCAGAATGTCCTCCAAGAGCAACTTCTCCCAACCCTCCAAGAGCAGTTTGGCGATCAACAATGCCTTTTCCAGCATGATGGAGCACCTTGCCATAAAGCAAAGGTGATAACTAAATGGCTCAGGGAACAAAACATAGAGATTTTGGGTCCATGGCCTGGAAACTCCCCAGATCTTAATCCCATTGAGAACTTGTGGTCAATCGTCAAGAGACTGGTGGACAAACAAAAACCTAAAAATTCTGACAAAATGAAAGCATTGATTGTGCAAGAATGGACTGCTATCAGTCAGGATTTGGTCCAGAAGTTGATTGAGAGCATACCAGGGAGAATTGCAGAGGTCCTGAAGAAGAAGGGTCAACACTGCAAATATTGACTTGCTGCATTAACTCATTCTAACTGTCAATATAAGCTTTTGTTACTCATATGTTTGCAATTATTATATTTCTGTCTGTGATAAAAACATCTGTCAAACACTCATAAAAACCAGAGGGCAGCAGATCATGTGAAAATATAATATTTGTGTCATTCTCAAAACTTTTGGCCATGACTGTAATTTAGTGGCGGTAAAATTGTTCTGTGTGCAGAGCTCTTGCACATTAAGTACATTTTTAAAAATGTTTTTTTACAAACATGATACAGCAGCCTAGATCCGAGTTTAAGGGTATGTGCACACGTTGCGGATCCGCAGCAGAATTGCAAGTGATGTACAGTACCATTCTAGTCAATGGAAAATAAAAAAAAAACGCAGTGCACATGCTGCAGATTTTTCCGCGCAGATTTGCTGCGGAATTAAAACTGCAGCATGTCACTTCTTTTGTGCAGATCCGCAGCGTTTTGAGACCTGCTCCATTATAGGAATCCGCAGGTCTCAAAACGCAGGGGAAATCCGCACAAAAACTGCAGTAAATCCGCAGTAAATCTGCACTAAGTCAGCAGGTAAAACGCAGGTTATTTTACCTGCAGATTTAGCAAAATCTGCGTGGAAAATTCCACAGCAGAATCCGCAACGTGTGCACATAGGCTCAAAACAATTTTAGGCTATCTTTTAGGCTATCTTCAAGATTATACAGGCCTCATCCGCACTACAAACAAATTTTGTTCTGTTACTAACGTGATACAGAAGGGGAGATCTCATTTTGAAATTGTTTGGAGTATATCTATTTGTCGTATAGGCCTAATCCACACTGAAACAATTCTTTCTTCTGTGACTAACGCGATTCAGCGTGCCATATTTCACCTTCTCATTTAGTGCTGCTGAAATTCAGCTGTGTGCAGAGAAAAAAAATTAAAATTTTTAGTTGCTAATACTGTGCTCCTACCACAATATCTGAGCAACATGAGTGGGAAAAAGCAAGGTCGTGGTGGAAGGGGGATTAGGCTTCGTGGTAATTTTTGAAAGCACTAGTGAACCAACAATGTCATGTCCTACCCAAAGACACTGACAACCTCTGTTACTGGATGTTGTAGTTTTTAGTATGATGCATTGTTCTCGCGTAATTGCAGGCGGAGATAAGGTGGACATCCTCCTACCCACTATATGGATGCCCACATAAAAACCAGCCCACTTATGCAACTTTGATAAATCCTCACAACACAATGTGCTGGAGGAAGATACTCTGGGTTTCACATCACTGACGCCATTAAGCGTAGTGACACAGATCTCTCCTCCAGTATTTTACCAGTGACTTTGTCACACCTGTAGCAGTAGGCCTCCGAGACCAGCAGTCCTCCAACCCCCTTTGAGTCAACTACCCGTGTTACTATCCTTACATTTTTCTGACAGTAGTAGTCTACGAAACTAATATTTGTGCCACCTGAGTGTGGTTGAGCATCGATTTCTATTTTTTTATCTCACTTAAATAGCGCCAATGATTCCACATCGCTTGATATACATTTACAGAACATTACTGGCACTGTCCCCGTTGGGACTCACAATCTAAATTTCCTATCAGTATGTCTTTGGAGTGTGGGAAGAAAAATAAGGACTCCAGCGCTGCAAGGTTGCTAATGTTTTTTGTGTTGACGACTCAACATTCATGGGGTTGGAAGCCTATCACTGCGATGCACACTGTGTGCCTCACTGCTGTCTTGGGGAAAACTACTGTCAAGAATCAAGCATGTTTTGATACTGCAGCATGGACGCGTCCCTTACCAAGAGGGGAAGCAACTGGCAAAATGTACTTTTGTATCGTGGATAAAACAATACAGGCAACAATCATGTTGCAGATAGTGCTGCAAGATGGCGCTCATGGGTCGGTCTCTTTCATGAGGTCCAAGTCCATAGTATGTTGGTGGCAGGATAACACTCAAGCTTGCGTCCTCCATCCCCTCCTGGCAACCACGGACAACAGAGAGGGAATCATTATCCCCTTCATCTCCTAACTTGCACGTCCATCACCTCTTCCATCTCGTCCTTTCCCTGGTTCTTCTCCATTTGTTCCTCCCATGGCAACCGCCTGGGAGATAACAGACCTGAACTTGGAGATATTGTTAACCCTAAAGAAATCTTCCTCCTCTTCCCTCGAGACCACCTCCTCCCGCAGACTATTCAAAGTGTGCTCCAGCATGTAGATGACAGTAATAGTGAGGCTGATGACGGCATTGTCAGCACTAACCATCTTAGTTGCCATTTTGAAAACGTGCAAGAGGGTGCAGAGGTCCTTTATCTGTGTTCACTCCGCAAGTGTGAATTGCACCACATCTGTACTGCGTTGTGCAAGGCTATGCAAAATGTCATACTGTACCAGGTCTTGGCGCTGCTGGCACAGTCGCTGCAACATGTGCAGAGTTGAATTGTATGGTTTAGTCACATCGCATATGTAAAAAAAAATGACGTATTTCTTATGGTCAATTACCCATACAGAGCTCTCTACTGCATCCAATTGGTTTGTGAATGACATGCTGGCCCCTTCCTCCACTGATTCCAGCCCCCTTCCGTCCTCCCCCTCCCTCCAGCTACACACGCTGGTGTAATGTGAGCTGCTGACCAGCTATAACCAGCCATTGTTTAAAAACACACGGAACATAGTTCCTTTGTTCCTTCAAACTTAATATATTAACACAGAATGTTCATAGATGCAGGAAACCTATATTTTTGGAATCTACATCCCTTAAGCTATCCACCACAGCGCTTTGCGACTTCCACACTTACCAGAAACTGAGAAAAGGGTATATGCCTCACCATAATACCGAGGTCAGCACGGGAGAAGTCCCTAAGTTTATGGGCCAACTATAAAACAGGAACAGCCATTTTGCAGGGTGTTCAGTACCTGGAGGGGGACAGCTATTTACCATTGTGATGTAGTGACCCATGCTGCAGCTAGGGGGCGCTATATGTGCTCCTCAAGATATGCATGGAGGCGTGATTCTGATGGTAAAACAGTCCCCGGAATTGTTGTGAATGGCAGGTATGTGTCGCAGAGGTCCTCTGTGCTGTAAGCCAGTAATGTTGTTCTGTGACTTGTAGTCCCACAAGAGTTGTGTTTTACGTTACTAGGGTGGCTTACAGGGTTAGTCGGAGAGCTGGGTGGGACTGGCTAACCACACATACACCGCCCACTGGTGGTTGTTAGTTTTTGAGGACCTGTGATAAGGTCATGATCATGTGACCAGACCATGTGATCCATACCTCACCTGTGGGAGTGGTTACAGGTATGTAAGGAAGGAGTTGGCACATGGAGAGAGGGTGCTGTGAGTATGTTGGGAGTCTGTCAGTCTGGACAGAGCTCCCATGATGTCCAGGCTGGACGTCGAACAGACTGGGGAAGCAGTGTTGGTGAGTCTGAGCCAGAGGAGTGGACAGTCTTGAAAACCGTGAGTGACACTGACCAGGGTCAGAGAGAAGTGAGAAATGTTTATTGGATACCTCTGAGGTTAAGAGGGATCCAGGAACCTGCGTGGCCAACAGGTGACAGACAGGAGTCTGTGGTATACTGACCGGGGTCAGGAAGACTGTGTTCATGCCGTGAGAAAGAGACTGTTTTGATGTTTACAGGAAGCCTCTGAAGCTAAGAGGTCTCCGGGAACCTGTGTGGTCGACACCAACAGGTAACGGACAGGGATCCGTGTGGTGCTGACCAGAGTCAGGAAGAAACTGTATTTTGTCTAATGGCTGCTGTAATAAACCAAATGGACTGTTGTTTTAACCATGAGCATGCCAGTGTTTACCTTGAAGACCAGCAAAGCGAGTAATTCCCGTCCACAGACAGTGTGGAATGTTACACTATCCATGCTGCGGACTGAATCTTTGCATTTGGGAACCCTCCCCCCCACTCCACATGGCGTGCCATTGACGGATATCTGCAAGTTTCATATTTTAATCCCTGATATTTTGTAATTGCCTGTACATATTGTATCTTGTCTCATTTGTAACATCTTTTATATTTTTGTAAACGCTGCCTATATTTTCTGGAGTAAAACTATAAAATTTACTAGCTTCGTTTTCCTTGCTCTATAACATATTGCCATGTCCTCCGTGCTAAATTTACGCTACCGTGTGGGTTGGCTCCTGACCCGATATTGATATTAATATAGAACGAGGAGCTGGTGGCAGCAAAGTGTTCTGGGGTTTTTGGGAGACCCTGGCAGTGACGGACGGAGGTTTGTGTGTGTATTCCCTGCCCTGAAACTGGGGATATACATATCGCCCTTACTGCAGAGTGCCCAATAGCCAGTACACGGCAAGGCAGCCTTTCTGGTGACTACTTATCCTAGGTGTAGTTCCCTGACGGACCTGAGGGTAAGGGGGGCGCCAGAGAGCTGCAAGTTCCTAACCAGAACTGGAAAATGGGATAAAATAAATCCCTGACGAACTGGGGCAACTACACATCCCCAGTTCATGACATATTGGTGGCAGAGCGTTGGGATCATAGAGCATTAGTGATCTGGTTTCAGCAATCATTCCTCTCACTAAAAACTTGCACGGTTTTTGCGAGGACCCTGCGCAAAAAGTTTTGGAGAACAAACTCAGTGTTTATTAGTGCTGAGACAGTATGGTGTGTATAGCAGTTATCCCCTCCCCTTCTCTAGGTTTTTCTGTCCTTTTTTTTATTTGGCAATTATGGTTACGCTGGTAGAGGCCTGGTATAAGCTGCAGTCCAAGGACACTCTTAGTGCCCTTTGCACGTTGAAGCAGATTGACCCCACGGGCAAGACCAAAGGCCAAATGGTCGCGGAACTGGTGCGGCTTGAAGCAGAGTCAGTCCGTCCCCAGAGCCCAGGGGATGCAGAAACCAGCTCAAGCGCAGGTGGTGCTGCTACAGAGGTCCAACCTCTGCAGGCCAGCCCTACTTGCAGAGAGGGTAGCGTGCACCACTATCTGCACATGGCCCTACAACATGCCCCACAGACGATTGCGAGAGACGTCTGCAGCTGGTCCAGCAATACCAGCGAGAGGCCCAAGCCCAACGAGAGGCCGAGAGAGCCAAGCGGCAGGCCCAAGCTCAGAGACATCATGAACTGCGGCAGGCCCAACTCGGAGCAGTACCATCTACCCCATGGAGCCGTGAGACCTATAATGCCACCACCTTTAAACCCAGGCCGGAGCACTTTCCTGTGATGGAAAAGGACGTGGACTTGAACATTTTTCTGCAGGGATTGAGAAAGCCTACAGACAGTCCTGGAGGTGTTTGCTTCTCTCCTGCCAGACCAAGATGCCACCTTCTGTAGGTCAGCCATGGAGAAGCACCTGGTGCCACCTCCTTGGGCCGCAGTTTTCACCTGCTGTCACTTATCCGAGTTGGGATTTGGTAGACCACCTAGTTACGTCCATCCAGGCTTTTCGAGGGATACGGCACAGTGGTTCCACCACCTTCCCCGTTACAGTCTCCATCTGCTCGGTTGGCTGTAGTGAAAGAGGTGTCAGTCACCATTATACTAGTTCTACTCTGTTGCATTTGATGCCACTTTGGTGTCTGCCATCAATTTTTGTAAATGTGTAGACTCCTAGTCGGGTCTCCTTCATGCGTGTTGCCTGTAGCAGTAGGCCTCCAAGAACAGCAGACCTCTACTTCCTTTGAGTCAACTACCCGTGTTACTGTCCTTAGATTTTTCTGACAATAGTAGTCTACGAAACTGATATTTGTGCCACTCGAGTGTGGCCGAGCATGAAAGAAGGTAGAGGTATTGCATGTGGTATCAGGGCTCCCAGCAAAGGAGGTCTTCACCGATCCCTCACCCACCTCGCCTTACTGTGACGTTCAATTTCAAGCTGTAAATGCTGGCCCAGACCCGATACCTTGGTTGCCTGGCTGACTTCTGCCGTGCCATGCTAAAATTTTTACTGTGGGTGAATTGAAGCCACTTTCCTGGTGTCTGCCTGTTGTGAATGGACTTGAAAAGAGTTCTGAGCAGAGGCTCCCTCTGGTGGTTACAAGCGGTACTGGACTGTCCAGTGAAGATTGTGAGGATTGGGAATCAGGTGTTACTGACTGGTCTTATTTTAGGGAGTCGCCTTCCCATCAGGGTTGCCGGTGATCAATTGTTCTGGTCTCAATCCTTGATTCCTGTTTCCTTTGTAGCCTGCTGTGTCGTGTCTGCATCTCCTGCTAACAGATAAGACATTTTCTTCTTTTTGTTTTTGTGCTTGATTTTTGCATTTTGTCCTGCACTTCTGTGGGGGCCTTCTGGGTCCCCTCCGGGGGCTTTTGCCCTCTCAGTTTAGTTCAGCCACTGATGTTTGTACATTTGCTTTTTCCAGTTTTTTCAGTGGCTGCTGTTTTGATTTTGTTACACCAGAGAACTAATTTAGGTGGTAGAGGTCGTGTGATCTCAGGTGTTTTTGAAATTAGTAGAGTTGGTGCTTTTCAGGGTTTTTTGGGATTGCAGTAAGTGCCCTTCCTATCCTTTTCTATTTAGGTAGTTTGGGCCCCAACGTTTGCTCATACTATTTTCTGTCTGTGTCAGTATTTCCTCTGGTCTAACCGCCATTACATGTTTGGGGGCTTTCTATGTTCTTTGGGGATCTGCTCCGGGCAGAAAGCTTTCCTCTTTCTATCTTTAGGTGTAGTTAGTTTCTCAGGCTGTGACAAGGCGTCTAGGACCAACGTAGGAACGCTCCACGGCTGCCTCTAGTTGTGGTGGTTAGTCAGGGTACTGCAATCTCATAGATTCCAACTGCTCTGGTGTATTTCCTTTTTTACCTGCACTCCTCAGCTACCGAAACATAACAGTATCACCGGCCCAAAAAATTGAATGGTACTCACAGAAGGGAAAAATATTGTGAAAGAAAAAAAAAAAAAAGATTGTCAGAGTTGTCAGAGATATTTTTCTGTTTGTTGCATTTTTTTTTTTGTGTGTTTTTTTTCCCTCTGTATTTCTGGGTGCTGGGGAGGATTTTTTCTCTCAATGGAGTTTGCACAGTTGTCTGGCCGTGTGGATCAGCTTGCCACTGAGGTTCGGAGTATTGCTACCTATCTTGCTAGGTTGCCTGTTATGGAACCTAGGATTCCCATGCCAGATTTGTTTTTGGGGATCGAGCCAAGTTTCTGAATTTTAAAAATAATTGTAAATTGTTTTTTGCCTTAAAATCTAAGTCCTCAGGGAACGCAGCGCAGCAGGTTCAAATTGTCATCTCTCTCCTGCGCGGCGATCCTCAGGATTGGGCTTTTTCCCTGACACCTGGGGATCCTGTTTTGAGTGATGTTGATGCATTTTTTCAGGCCTTGGGGTTATTGTACGATGAGCCTAATGTCACTGATCAAGCTGAAAAAGCCTTGTTGGCATTAAATCAGGGGCTTGATGACGCTGAGTTATACTGTCAGAGATTCCGTAGGTGGGCAGTCCTGACCAAATGGAATGACGACGCTTTGGCAGCCCTTTTTCGGAAGGGTCTGTCAGATAATGTAAAGGATATTATGGTGGGATTCCCTGTACCCTCTGGTCTCAATGATTCTATGTCATTAGCGATTCAAATTGACAGACGTTTGCGTGAGCGGAGAAGTATGCGTGGAATAGTGTTGCCTTGTGAACCTGCTTCTGAATCCATGCAGTGTGATAGAGCGGTTTCTGGGACACAGCATCATGAGTTTCGAAAGCGCAATGGGTTATGTTTCTACTGTGGTGATGCCTCTCATGCTATTTCAGTCTGCCCTAAGCGGGGAAGACGTTTTGCACGCTCAGTTGTCTTGGGTAGTGTTCAGACTAAGTTTTTATTAACTGTTACTCTGATATGCTCTCTGTCCTCATTTTCTGCTCAGGCTTTCGTTGATTCGGGAGCAGCTATTAACCTGATGGATTTTGATTTTGCTAAACGTTGTGGGTTTCCCTTGATACCCCTACAGAAGTCTATTCCCCTACTGGGAATCGATTCTACCCCTTTGGCTGAGAATAAACCTCAGTTCTCTACTCAGGTGATAATGAGAGTTGAACCTGATCATCAGGAGAGCTGCAAATTTTTGGTTCTGTATAATCTGCATGACATTATCGTGCTGGGTTTCCCTTGGTTACAGTCTCATAATCCTGTTTTGGATTGGAAATCTGTGTCTGTAACCAGTTGGGGCTGCCAATGTGTTAATACCAACACTCCTGTTTTTTCGCCTCCCCCAGGCTCAGGATGTTCCTGACTTTTTGATTGATTTTTCTGATGTGTTTAGCGAAAGTAAATCTGCATCCTTGCCTCCCCATAGGAGCTATGACTGCGCTATTGAATTAGTGCCTGGTAGTAAATTCCCTAAAGGTCGCCTTTTTAACTTGTCTGTACCTGAACATGACGCTATGCGGTCTTATATCAAGGAGTCATTGGAGAAAGGTCATATCAGACCATCCTCTTCACCCTTAGGTGCCGTTTTTTTCTTTGTGGCCAAAAAGGATGGTTCATTAAGGCCGTGTATTGATTATCGTCTTTTGAACAATATTACTGTGAAATATCAATACCCGTTACCCTTGATTTCTGACCTGTTTTCCAGGGTGAAAAACGCTACTTGGTTTACCAAGCGTGACCTCAGGGGGGCATATAACCTTATTCGCATTAAGCACGGGGATGAATGGAAGACGGCATTTAACACCCCTGAGGGGCATTTTGAGTACCTTGTGATGCCCTTTGGGCTCACTAATGCTCCTTCTGTCTTCCAGTCCTTCATGAATGACATTTTCAGGGATTTTGTGGATAAATTTCTGATTGTTTATTTGGATGATATCTTGATTTTTTCCAATGACTGGGACTCTCATGTGAAACATGTTCGAACTGTATTCCAGATTTTGAGAGAGAATGCTCTGTATGTGAAGGGATCAAAGTGTCTTTTTGGCGTACAGAGGATCTCATTTTTGGGATTCATTTTGTCCCCATCTGTTATTGAAATGGACCCGGTCAAGGTTCAGGCCATCTGTGATTGGGTCCAACCTACTTCATTAAAAGCTCTTCAAAGATTTTTGGGTTTTGCCAATTTTTATCGTAAATTTATTGGTAATTTCTCGGTTATTGTTAAACCATTAACTGATTTGACCAAAAAGGGTTCTGATGTGGTGAATTGGCCTCCTGAGGCAGTCTCTGCATTTCAGGAACTTAAGCAGAGATTCACTTCTGCTCCTGTTCTACGGCAGCCTGATGTTTCTCTGCCATTTCAGGTGGAGGTTGATGCCTCTGAAATTGGGGCAGGTGCCGTTTTGTCCCAAAGAGATCCAGAGACCTCTAAAAGTAACCCTTGTGCCTTTTTCTCTCGAAAATTTTCTCCTACTGAACGTAATTATGACGTGGGTAATCGGGAGTTATTGGCCATGAAGTGGGCTTTTGAAGAGTGGAGACATTGGCTGGAGGGAGCCAAACATCAGGTGGTGGTCCTTACTGACCATAAGAATCTGGTTTATCTGGAATCTGCCAAGCGACTTAATCCTAGACAGGCCAGGTGGGCCTTGTTTTTCACAACGCTTTAATTTTGTGGTTTCCTTTCTTCCTGGCACCAAGAATGTTAAGGCGGATGCCCTTTCAAGGAGTTTCCTTGCGGACTCTCCTGAGTTATCTGATCCTTCTGTTATTTTGAAAGAAGGTGTAGTTCTTTCCGCCATCTCGCCCAATTTGAGACTGGCTCTGGAGGGGTGTCAGGAGGATAGGCCCGAGCGCTGCCCTGTTGGGAAATTGTTTGTCCCGGACCACTGGAAAAAGAGTGTGATGTCTGAGATTCATTGTTCCGCGTTGGCCGGTCATCCCGGAATTTTTGGTACCAGAGACTTGGTTAGTCGGTCCTTTTGGTGGCCTACCTTGTCTCGTGATGTCAGGGAATTTGTGCAGTCCTGCGGGACTTGCTCTCGCTCCAAGCCTTGCTCCCGCTCTAGTGGTTTGTTGATGCCATTGCCTGTGCCCAAGAGACCATGGACCCATATCTCTATGGATTTCATTTCCGACCTCCCTGTTTCTCAGAGAATGACCGTCATCTGGGTGATTTGTGACAGGTTTTCCAAGATGATACATCTTGTGCCATTACCTAAGTTGCCTTCCTCCTCTGAATTGGTACCTTTGTTCCTTCAGCACGTGGTTCGTTTGCACGGCATTCCTGAGAACATTGTGTCTGACAGAGGAGTCCAGTTTGTTTCCAGATTTTGGAGGACCTTTTGTTCTAAACTTGGTGTTCAATTGTCTTTCTCCTCGGCGTTTCATCCTCAGACCAATGGTCAAACTGAGAGAACAAATCAGACATTGGAGACTTATCTAAGATGCTTTGTGTCTGCTGATCAGGATGACTGGGTCTCTTTTTTGCCTTTGGCTGAGTTTGCTCTTAATAATAGGGCTAGCTCTGCCACTTTGATGTCTCCATTTTTTTGTAATTCTGGGTTTCACCCTCGATTTTCTTCAGGACAGACGGAGGCTTCTGTCTGTCCAGGTGTTGACTCTGTTGTGGAGCGTATGCAACAGATTTGGGACCAGGTAGTGCAGAGGTTGTCCCTCTCTCAGGAGAGGGCCCAGCGGTTTGCTAACCGGCATAGGACTGATGGTCCTCGGTTTAAAGTGGGGGACTTGGTCTGGTTGTCCTCAAAAAATATTCCTATGAGATTGGCATCTCCTAAATTTAAGCCTAGGTTCATTGGACCTTATAAGATCATGGAGATTCTTAATCCTGTTTCTTTTCGTTTGCTTCTTCCAGGGACATTTAAGATCCATAATGTGTTCCACAAGTCCTTGTTGAAGAGGTTTGTTGAGCCAGTGGTTCCTACTGCTTTGCCTCCTGACCCTGTTCTGGTTGAGGGCAATATGGAGTTTGAGGTTGAGAAAATTTTGAATTCTCGTTTTTCTAGACGGAAACTCCAGTATTTGGTTAAGTGGAGAGGTTATGGTCAGGAAGACAATTCTTGGGTGTTTGCTTCGGACATCCATGCTAGGAGACTCATCCGTGCGTATCATAGAACTCATCCTGACCGACCTGGTTGCTCAGGTGAGGGTTCGGTGACCCCTCCTCAAGGGGGGGTACTGTTGTGAATGGACTTGAAATGAGTTCTGAGCAGAGGCTCCCTCTGGTGGTTACAAGCGGTACTGGACTGTCCAGTGAAGATTGTGAGGATTGGGAATCAGGTGTTACTGACTGGTCTTATTTTAGGGAGTCGCCTTCCCATCAGGGTTGCCGGTGATCAATTGTTCTGGTCTCAATCCTTGATTCCTGTTTCCTTTGTAGCCTGCTGTGTCGTGTCTGCATCTCCTGCTAACAGATAAGACATTTTCTTCTTTTTGTTTTTGTGCTTGATTTTTGCATTTTGTCCTGCACTTCTGTGGGGGCCTTCTGGGTCCCCTCCGGGGGCTTTTGCCCTCTCAGTTTAGTTCAGCCACTGATGTTTGTACATTTGCTTTTTCCAGTTTTTTCAGTGGCTGCTGTTTTGATTTTGTTACACCAGAGAACTAATTTAGGTGGTAGAGGTCGTGTGATCTCAGGTGTTTTTGAAATTAGTAGAGTTGGTGCTTTTCAGGTTTTTTGGGATTGCAGTAAGTGCCCTTCCTATCCTTTTCTATTTAGGTAGTTTGGGCCCCAACGTTTGCTCATACTATTTTCTGTCTGTGTCAGTATTTCCTCTTGTCTAACCGCCATTACATGTTTGGGGGCTTTCAATGTTCTTTGGGGATCTGCTCCGGGGCAGATAGCTTTCCTCTTTCTATCTTTAGGTGTAGTTAGTTTCTCAGGCTGTGACGAGGCGTCTAGGACCAACGTAGGAACGCTCCACGGCTGCCTCTAGTTGTGGTGGTTAGTCAGGGTACTGCAATCTCATAGATTCCAACTGCTCTGGTGTATTTCCTTTTTTACCTGCACTCCTCAGCTACCGAAACATAACATCTGCCCCTCATTTTATGTGTTTTGGCAGCTTTTGGGCCCGTTTGAAGGTATTGTGCATGTGTTTGTTTTTTGTCTCCCATTGACTTGAAAGGCGTTTGGCAAATATTCGATGAATAAATAGGCAAATATTGCAAAATTCAGCAATCGTAATCCGAACCGAACATTGAAATATTCGCTCATCTCTAGTCCAGTTTACTTCTCGTTTCTGGAATGCCATGCGCAAGCTACTCAATGTCACTTTCGATTTCTCTTTGGCCTACCTTGCTCAATCCAATGGTCAGGTAGAGCGTGTCAATCAGATCCTGACCAATTTCCTGCGGCACTTCGTCAATGCTCACAATGACTGGGCTGAACTCCTTCCGTGGGCCGAATTCTCATACAACAACCATGTAAGTGATTCTTCTGCCAAATCTCCATTTTATGTGGTCAATATCCCAATATTTTGTTCCCTGTTTCTACTGCCTCCAATATTCTTGCTGCTGAATCCCTTGTCCAGTGTTTTTCTAAAATCTGGCAAGACACCAAGTGCACCTTACTGAAGTTTTGTGAACGGATGAAGACATGTAGACAAGAGACGTCTGAATCTACCTCCGTTTCATCCTGGGGACAACGTCTGGCTGTCGTCTAAGTATATCCATCTTAAGGTACCCCCGTATAAACTAGGCCCTTGCTTCATTGGTCTGTTCGAGGTTCTGAATCAGATTACTCCAGTAGCCTACAAGCAAAAACTCCAGACCTCTTTCCATGTGTCTCTCCTCAAGCATATTTTCCTTAGTCCTTCTTTTACAGATTCTGGTACCACTCGTGCTCTATTTAGCACTGAAGAGGTTTTTGAGGTAGAGAACATTCTGGCCACCAAGAGGGTAAGGGGAAAAACCTTTTTTCCTGTGGACTGGAAGGGGCTTGGTCCTGGGAGCCCAGGAAAAACATCCATGCCTCTCTCCTCCTGGAAAGATTTATTGCAGGCTTGAAAAAGAGGGAGAAAAAAAGGATTGGGGGGAAGTATTGTAGCGCCGGTATCCCTGCACACTGCCCCGCTCCCCCGGCAGGGGCGCCAACTCACTCACCGCCACGGTCCCTATCAACCACCTCTTCCTTCCTCATCGGCTGCTGTCCGGAGTGCACGCACAAAGCACAGATCCACGGGCAGTGTGCTTAGGGCGAGTGCTCCTTCCTTCTTAAATGGGCAGTGCGCGCCATCTTAAAGTGTCCCCAGCCAATGGCTGGAAGACACTTATTATGGTCCTTATCCACTAGTCCAGCTAGTATCTGTTCGTTTCTAACCACCTTGCTAGCACTTGCCTTGTTAATCTGTATGACAACCTGATCTGCCTCCACCTACTGTGCCAGTCTGTATATCAGCTGGACCCACCTGCACCTGCCGTGCCAAACAGTATTACAGCCGGACCAGCCAGCACATACTGGGCCAGTCAGTATATCAGCCGTAGCAGTCCGCACCTGCCTGAATCTTCCTTTATTTCCCTTCAGGCTGTTACAGCTGCCAGTCCTTGGAGGTCTGTGGTCTGTCCTGTCCATTCCTGGGACAGCCCGGCCCTCAATTGGCTGCTCCACAGCTGTATGCCCCGTCTGTCCCCTCTGTGATAACCTCACAGAACAATGGTTCCAGCCTGATACTGCTGGAGGTCCTCTGGGCAGTTAAACAAAAACTGATCTGTTGCGATAAGCGCCTTCAGCTGCTGGACGGTGGTGAGCTCCAATCCCGTGGTCAATTTCTCAACTTCTCTCAGTAGGGCCCACATGTGATAGGTCCAGATATCAGCAGTATCCCACTGCATACTCCAGAGCTTCTTCCGGTACGTCTCAGGGTCAAGAAGAGCCTGCTTGATATCCTCATATCTCAGGGTGGTCCTGGGCTGATACTCAAAGATTTCCAGCACCTAAACCCTGAGGTAAGGGTTAAGTACTGGACCCACTGGCCCTCAGGCAGATGGTATTGATGGCAAGTTTTTTTTAAATGCCAGCAACAAAGTGTCCAAGTGCCCTCCTTTGTCCAGCAGGGGAAGTCCTCAAACTGTAGCTTTGGAATGCAAAGCTCTCAGGGGACTCACAACTGGCTGGGATCTGCGACTGGAGTTGGAGCTGAAGCACTTGTCACTGGAGCTCGCACTCACGCTAGCATTCTGCAGCTTCTGCTGCCTTGTGACTGGAGAAGGGGACGGTTGTAGAAAGACGGCAGAGACAGTAGCCCCCAGGCAGCAGTCCTCACACGACTGATCCCAGCTGACTACTTCGCTGGAACGCCAATCTATGGCCGGATTGCGCCTTTTCCACCAAGGGAGGCCTAAGACAATGGGTGTTGGCATTCCTCCAAAGACGTAGCATGACAGGAACTCTTCATGACGAGTCCCTATACGCAGGTGTATATCATCTACAACTTGGGTCACCTTCCCCTGGCTGTAGGGGACAGAGTCAATGGCCTGGACGCCTAGGGGTTTTGCTAGCGTCCTACACCTCAGGCCATGGGTCTGGACAAAGTGAGCATCCACCAGATTGACACCTGCTCCATGGGCCACAAGCACCAGTATGCCCTCAGTTACCCCGCCAACCACCACTTCAGGAGACAAGGTACACTGAGGGGAAGAAATGGACCAAATATACACTCCCTAGTCGCCTCCCTCCACACGACCAGGGGGACGCGGCTTCTTAAATGTTACTGGTATTTTGGCGCGAGCTGGGCAGACACCGATGAAATGACCAGTCTGCCCACAGTAAAAACATGCCCCCACACCACGCCGAACCGCAGGCAACCCCGTTTGTGAACCAACTCCTCTCACCTGCATGGGTTCGTCCGCCTGCTCAGGTGTGTCCTCCTCCCTAGCAAGGACTACAGGGGGCACATTTGGTGTATGCCTCTCCCTCAAGCGTCTATCCACCCGGATGGCAAGGGACATGGCGGCCTCCAACGACCTGGGGGGCAGCGTACTGCACCAGAGTATCCTGCAACCTTGGGGACAGACCCTGCATTAAATGGCTCCAAGGGCCTAGAATTGGGGATCACCCTTAAGAAGGGATTCGATGATTCCCACCCGTTGTTCCTCACTCCCTGATGAACAGGGCCGAGCCTGAAGTACAATTTACAGGCCTCCTGAAAAACCAAAAATGTATCTCTCCCTCCAGAAAATCTGTCAATAAGAGATATCTTGGGTTCTGGTTGAGCCTGCACCCAAGCCGAGGCCCAGAACCCTACCAACTGCTGCAGCTGCTGCACCACCTCACCCCGCAGCACCTTAAGCTCATCGGTGAGGGTCTGAAGCAGTTGGGCAAAGGCCTACATTTGGGCCATGGCTCACCAGAAAAACACGGATTTTGGTAAAAACTTACCTGTAAAATCCTTTTCAGCGAAGGAAGGAAGAGAGACACAGTATTCATTACTGATGGGTAGGCGGAGCCCCAGATCAGGATGTTACCTCAGATCAAAAGAGTGATGACTGGCTGGCCCCTCCAGCTCGGGCTCCTCCTACTCAGCTCCAGTCGTACCAAAGCTTTTAGGAAAAGAGCCAAGATCACCAGCGGAGCAACATAACCCCTTCTGAAGGAACTTCAGAGAAAAAACACAAGGATACAGGTTATGCATGCAAAGAAAGCCAAAAACCACAGAGTTCCAGGTACTACTCACGGAACCTGAATACTGCGATGAGCTGGCGATGCTGGAACAGAGCCTTAGCGCGCTGACCTCAGCCCAGATAATCGCTATCAGATAAGGGTCGCGCTGCATCTGAAAACATCAACACACTTCTGCCTTGGGAGGGTGCTGTGTCTCTCTTCCTTCCTTCGCTGAAAAGGATTTTACAGGTAAGTTTTTACCAAAATCCGTGTTTCAGCTGCAGATGGAAGGAAGAGAGCCACAGTATTCATTACTGATGGGACGTCCCAAAGCAGTTCAAAAATAAGGGTGGGAAAAACCAACAAAAGGCAGAAACCCAACAACCTTAACAACAAAGCGCAACCAGCGCTAAAACACAAGTTCATCCAGAACTTTAAACTACAGCTGCCTGCAGGACCCTACGTCCGAGGGCTGCATCAGCGGAAGCACTGACGTCCACTTTATAAAACCTTGTAAACGTGTGGACAGAGCGCCAAGTTGCCGCTCGGCAGAGCTGCACTGCCGAGGCACCTTGATGAAAAGCCCACGATGAGGCCACAGCTCTCGTGGAATGGGCTCGAATCTTAATCGGGCAATATTCACCCCGAAGGCGGTAAGCTTCCAAAATAGCTGACCGGATCCAACGAGCTATAGAATCCTTGGAAGCTCGTTGACCACGCCGACGACCTGCTGGAACCACAAACAGGGAGTCCGTCTTACGAAAACCTTGAGTAATAGATAGATAAAACTTCAAGGCCCGCACTAAATCCAATGTGTGTAAATCTCGCTCTTTCGCATTCTTCGGATCCGGACAGAGTGAAGGCAACACAATATCCTGGTTAACATGAAATTGTGATACCACTTTAGGCAAAAAATCACCCCGAGTGCGAAGCACTACACGATCCGGAAAAAACTCCAGAAAAGGAGGCGAACAAGAAAGAGCTGCCAACTCAGAAACTCTCCTCAAGGAAGTGACTGCAACAAGGAAAGCCACCTTCCAAGAAAGTAAAGAAAAGGCTAGCAGAAACCATAGGCTCAAAAGGCTTATGCTGAAGAGCCTCCAAAACAAGGTTGAGCCGCCAAGGAGACACGGGCGCCTTCCGCGGTGGAAACTTACGAGATATACCTCGGAAAAAGGAGAGCACGTCTCTATTTGAAGCAATGGTTCTCCGGAACAATAAGGACAGAGCAGAAATCTGACCTTTCAGGGTGCTGACTGCCAAACCCTTGTCTAGCCCATGCTGCAGAAAAGCCAACAGGTTGGGAATGGAAAATTTTCTCGGGTTCCGAGAGGACCCCAAACACCACGAAAAGAAGGTTTCCCAAATTTTGTGGTAAATCCTAGTAGTAGCCGGACTTCTTGCAGCACGAAGGGTAGCAACGACCTCGGCTGAGAAACCTCTACGGGTCAAGATTTCGGTCTCAAGAGCCACGCCGTCAAACGCAGGGACATCAAGTCCGGATGACAAACGGGCCCCTGAGTCAACAAGTCCGGTTGAAGAGGGAGTGGAAAAGGAGGTGCCGCCAACAACGACATTATTGTCGAGAACCACACCCTTCTTGGCCAGTCTGGAGCTATCAAAATAGCTGGAATTCTCTCTAGTCTGATCCGACGCAGTACTAGAGGAAGTAAGGATATCGGCGGGAATACATAGATCAGCTCGAACTGATCCCACTGAGCCACTAGAGCATCCACCGCCACAGCCTTCGGGTCCTTGTACCTGGACATGAACGTCGGTAACTTGGCATTGGACCTGGATGCCATCAAATCCACTTGGGGAGTTCCCCAGCGAGAGCACAGTAGTGCAAAAACTTCCGGGTGGAGGCTCCATTCCCCGGGATCCATCCTTCTGCGACTGAGAAAGTCCGCTGTAATATTCTGAACCCCTGGAATGTGAATCGCCGAAATGGCTGATACACTGGCCTCTGCCCAAATCAGAATTCGGGACACCTCTACCATGAGTCTGGAACTCCTTGTCCCACCTTGGTGATTGATATATGCGACAGCCGTCGCATTGTCTGTCTGCACTCGGACTGGCAGACCGCTCAAAGGGACCGTCCAATGTTGGAGGCAAAGGAAAATCGCCCTCAATTCCAGGATGTTGATCGGAAGAACAGACTCTTCCGATGACCATACTCTCTGAATCCAGAGATTGTTCCAAACACCCCCCCCCCAGCCCGTCAGGCTGGCATCGGTGGTTATGACCGACCACTTCGGAGGGAGGAAAAGCTTTCCCAGGGATAACGCTCCTGGACATAAACACCATCCTAGGGATTCTCGCACCCTGTGAGAGATGATGACGCTGCAATCCAGCGAACCTTGCGATTGATCCCAACGACTCAGAATGAGCCTATGGAGAGCTCTGGAATGAAATTGGACAAACGGAAAAAACCTCATGGACGCCACCGTCAGACCCAGAAGGCGCATACCTTCCGAAGGGACACTGCTGTCGCAGACTTCATAGTCTGTACATGCTGGAGCAGACATGCCTGCTTGTCTGGAGGTAGGGACAACACCGCCCGTACCATGTCGAAATGCATCCTCAAAAACAGGATTGCCTGCGACGATTCCAGAGACGACTTCTCCATTGAAGCCACAACCGAAAAGGCCGTCCAAATAGGGACGAATCGTAAATCCCCGTCTTTGAAGGATTGCCATGAGATTCTGGCGTCAGAATCGTTGTAAAAATTCTGGGCGTTAAAGCCAAACTGAATGGTCGAGCCACAACCTGGGTGAGGTCTTCCGATGGGAACATGCCAAAAAGCGTCGCGAATGTCGATTGATCGTTCTGCGACAGGGCTGCCATAACTGAGCGAAGCGACTTCATGCTCGGCTCTGACGGAATGTCAGAAGTCAGTCCGCCTTAGCGAATTTTTTTTTTTTTTTTTTTGCCAGCTTCTGCCTTAACAGAAGTTCTGTTTCCAGGGTATGCGGAATTTCTGAGAATTCCCCCTTTTTTTTTTTTTTTTTAAAAAGAGAGAGACGACACAAACCCCCAGAGGGTTGGTCAGATCATCCCTTGAACCGAAAAGGACTGCCGATAACTATCGGCACAAGTCCTGCCAGACGCAGAAGTCACAGCTCTGCGCTGCGGTAAAGCTGCTTCTTTTGCCTTTGCCTTGGCATCAGCTCCGTGAGGTCAGTCAAATAGCTGACCACTTTCTAAGCTAAAGATAGCAAACCCTGTTGGAAAACTGCGTTCCATCCAAGTCACAGTGCTCTTCTGACTGTAACTGCCGAGGATTGCGCCCTGGATAGCAGTGACGCATTATCCTTCAACTAGAAAAGCCCATCTACCTTGATAGAGGGAAACTTGCCACGCCGTCCTTAGACGGTCCAACCGGCTCAGGGGAACTTAACAAGTACACCTAGATCCTTAATACCGAATCTATGATCCACGGCCTCGCAGATGGAAATTGTTGCCATCTCCGTTTTTCTGTCCAGCGTGTCCTGCAGACTCGTCTTCCCTTTTACTAGGAAGATTTGCTAAGCTGGAATGAAGGAACATTCACTTCAGGAGAAGGGGTCCAATTAACAAATAACTCCGTAGAAAAACGGATACAGTTTGTAAGGTCATCGCGACCCATGCGACCCTTGCAACATCCGGGCCGACTTACCAGGACGACTAGTTACCTCCTCTGGTAACTGTAACGTCCACATGGCTTCCACAGAAATTTTAGTACGGCCCCTGAGAGAGAGGCAGGGTGTCCCTGCCGATCCTCCTTAACCGAATCGGACTTCTTCGCTAAGCGAGAAGGAAAAACACCGATTTGTGTCGCTCCCTTGAGAGGATCTAGTTGACACTCCATAACCTAAAAGGTCATCAATAGAAACCAGTGAAGGCCTTCATTTTGACACCATTGGAACCTCTGACCGTGTATGAGTCGAGGTCTGCGTGTCAGATACGCGAGGCTGATCCGTAACGGATCTGGGAGAGGGTCTCTGACATACCCTTGCATAGTATATGGCAGGATAAACCTGTCAGTAACCAGAGCAGTACTTAAATAAAAAACAAACGCTGAAGGGTTAAAGCTCAAAAGAAAGAGCTACCCCAGCTGTCTCCCATTAAGAGTTAACCTCCTAAGAAGGGGTTAAAGTAGCTGACTCCCCACAACCTTGATAGTGAAAAAGGGTGTGCGAATCTCAGGCGCCTCTTATAAGGTCGCAGCTGCAGGACAGCCATGCCACACTAAACAGAAAACGTTCCACAAGATCGCTAAAAAATTGCGCTGTTTTTTATAACGCAATGACCGCCAAAGTTGTCAAGGAGATCGCTAATTGCCTATGCGATGCTAATGAGATCGCCCAGATTGGCAGCTAATAGCGACATTAAAAATGACACACAAACGATCGCAATATTATGCGACGCCATCAGGATCGTCAGCGGAAACGTATAGTGGCAGCATTAATGTCGCAGACTCCCCACAGCCTCTTTATTAATATTAAAAGAGTGTGCGAGCCCCTTATGCGAGAACAGCCGCAGGACAGCACAATCTGTCACTCAGAAGTGCCCCAGACGGCGCCCGCGCTGTGGAGGTGAAGGGGTTAAGCTTCTGCCCGGCGGGCTAGAAGCGACTCACCAAGCTGGACACGTATTCTAGCCGGGAGGGGAGGAGAACGATCCGGGGAGCTTTCAACCTACAGCGCTTTATCAGCAATAGCCACGCTGTGGAGGTGAAGGGGTTAAGCTTCTGCCCGGCCGGCTCGCTTGTCAGCAATGGCCGCCGCGCTCTGCCTCCGTGTGCTCCATGTAGAGGAGCCGGAAATGGAGGCTGCAGTAAAGCGCGCGCTCAGAAGCGGCGCGAAATTCAAAAAATAAAAAGAGCGCGTACTCCCCTCCTTTCCCTCGTCCTGCAGGCATCCTCCTGCGGACATAGAAAAACTAGTTATCGGCATATATTTGTACAGCGGCTGCCGCAGCAGTCGCTAAAACACTCACACACATTTTACCAAAATGTGGAGTACTCACCAGCCGAAACGCCACAGGGACCCCCAGGGGTTTCTGGCGCTATGCCCATGCTTCCCCCCAGGGCGGGAAGCGCAGTGACCCCAGTGTGTGGTTTGCGCCCCCGCCAGGGAAACTCTCCTCATCCCCCAGGGCCGGCAAGATTCTGCAGGGACCATAATGTAGTTACAGATCCGCCAAGGGAGAGGCTGGTGAAATACATTGATAAACATGTAATAGCGCTGTCACCGCAGTGCTGAAGCATACTGATATACATGTAATAGCGCTGCCATCAGACGCTAAAACACTCACACATTAATAATAAAATTTTGTGTGGAGTACTCACCAGCCAAGGCGCCACAGGGACCCTCAGGGGTTTCTGGCGCTGTGCCCATGCTTCCCCCCAGGGCGAGGGACGCAGTGACCGCACGTGTGGTTTGCGTCCCCGCCAGGGAAGCTCTCCTCATCCCCCAGGGCCGGCAAGGATTCTGCAGGGACTTTGAGTAAATACAGATCCGCCAAGGGAGAGGTTGGGGTACAGCAGCGCTGGTACCCCTGAGACCTCTAGACCAACTAGTGATCCAAGTCTCTTGTCCGAATGTAAAATAATAAAATCTTCTGAGGAGCTGCATTAGCAGCGACCATCCTCTGGACCTCAAATCTTAGACTGGAGCTGAGTAGGAGGAGCCCGAGCTGGAGGGGCCAGCCAGTCATCACTCTTTTGATCTGAGGTAACATCCTGATCTGGGGCTCCGCCTACCCATCAGTAATGAATACTGTGGCTCTCTTCCTTCCATCTGCAGCTGAAATAAAATGTGACTGTCGGTTATAATGTCACGGAGTGACTGTCCTAGTGTGACAGGACCCAACGGTTGGTCGGTCACCAAACGGCACAACACACAAGGGAACACCAGGGACACAATAACAATAGTAGGCCCTGTCGATAGAGAACGGGGGAATGGTCAACTCCTGCACTCACCTAAGGAGGTGCCCTGATCTCCCTATCGTCCCTATACGGGTTCTTTCACCCCGTCGCCGAGCAGGATAACTAAACCCTCACTTGCCCTGCTCCTATCCCTACGTAGGGAACAGACAAGTGAGAGCACTGGTCCCACCGCTGCACTAATACAACATAAGGTAAGGATAGACAGACACCAAAAGGGACAAGGTAAACAAAAAATGCAACACTTAGCTTTCTGCTGCAAAGCTTAACATAGCAGGATAAAGTCACCAGATCAATGTAATAGCTGAAGCACCACTGCACCCAGGAAGCTCCTGTCTCCAGCTTGGTTGGTCTCCAGAAGGACCTGTATAACCAACAGTCAGCAGATGCACCAGGTGACCTTTTAAGGATGGTGGGATTGGTCACCACCCACCTCAGCTGACCCAGCAGCAATGCAATAAACAAGCAGGCCTGCGGGGGGGGGGGGGAGATGGCGGAACTGACATTTACCCCCGATGGCCTGAAAGAAAAAAAGGTTTTAATGTGAGAAGCTAGATCTGCCACAGATCTAAAAATGGATCGTGACGCTCGTGATCCCGTTTATGTTAAAGCAATCCTCCATCCTTGAAAAGTGACTAAACATATTTCATGTACTGTCGCCTACCTGGTGTCCTCCACTTGTCTCCAATTGAGACCTGTGTTCTGGCCCTCCTACATCCCAGATATTCATCGGTGCACAGCCGGACTTTCTGTACAGGAGCAGCTCCGCCATCACCGGACCGGAGACTCACACACGACATCACACGTCAGTCATGATTACGTACCTGTGGAAACATCTACTGGCATCTCCTTCTTCACGTCACTCACACACGGCTGATACCACCTCACCATCGTTTCTTCTTCTGTCTCATCCTCCACTTTAATATTAATCACATTTTCCCCCTGATATATCAGATGGAACAAACAGAACAATACAAGAAAGAACCAAAATGTATGACATCGATCAGAAATGGCCCCCATATACATATCCGGTACAGGGCTCAGCACCGTCTACCTGATGATCCTCAGGGATGTTGTGATTCTCCTCTGGACAGTCCTGGGGATACAGAGGATGGAGACATCTCTCTGGTGGATTCCTTTCTACAAGTTCATCTGTAGGAAACACACAGTGATGGAATAGATAGTGTGATGTGATGATGAGATGATGGGAGTAGCAGTAGGTGACCAAGATTAGACATAATAGTCTCCCCTCCTCACCCTGCTGATCGGCCCATATTGCGATCGCCTCTTGTGCTCCATGTATAACCTCAACCTTAATATCAATCAGATCTTCACCCTAAAAAGAAAAATGTAAAATGAGCTCAGGTCCCATCACTTCATGGTCAGATGTTGTGGGGCTTCAGTGTCATCTACCTGATGATCCTCCGGAATGTTGTGATTCTTCTCTGGACAGTCCTGGGAATACAGAGGACGGGGACATCTCTCTGGTGGATTTCTCCTCCTGAATCCATCTATGGAGACACACAGACTGAATACATAACCTGCCGTGTATCTGACCATATATGAGACAACTGTCAAAACCAGTATGTCAAGGAAATCAGCCAAGAGATCACGCAGATTTCACTGCTGCCACCAATGTCAGGGAAGAACACTCCGCCGCCTCCAATCGTCAGGACAATTACGAAATTGACTGACTAGCGATTGGCGAGGCAACAACTGTTTTCACTACTAGGTCAGTTATTGGGAACTCACAGTGAGCGTATAGTATATACACCTCCGATTCCAAAACATGAAATGTATACTATATATATTACACACACAGCGGGTGACATAAGTATTGAACACTATCATTTTCTAAGTAAATCTATTTGCAAATATACTATTGACTTGAAATCCTCATCAGACGTCAGTAACAACCCATCCAATCCACATAGGCAAATAAATAATCTAGAGATGTCCATAAACAATGTATAATAATGAGAAATGACACAGAGAAAAGTATTGAACAAAATTAATGCAGAAAGAGAGGTGCCAAAAACCTTGGAAAGTCCTGACACCGGCTGAGATCTACCAGTAATTAGAAAGCAATCCTGACAGTTAGTGACTGGTTCATCTGATGGCCAATAAAACCATATCTCATCCTCGCAGAAATCTCAAACACCTCAATTTACAATAGTTCTCCGAGTCCCTCCTCCCTCTTACAGACATAGCCTCACTTCATGACACAGATGCTGCTGCCACCTTTTAGAACACCACAATAACAGCAGCACTTGATTCGGCCGCCCCCTCGCACATAGCAAAACTCGCACAATCAGCAGGTAGCCCTGGCTGACCAGCTTCACCAAAGAACTGAGACGGGCTTCCAGGGTTGCTGAGCGGAGATGGAAGAAATCCCGCTCTGCTGAGCACCTAACCGCATACAAGCAGTCCCTCACCAGCTTCAAGTCCACACTCTCTGCCGCAAAGCAAACTTACTTCTCATCTCTCATATCCTCCCTGTCTCACAACCCTAAACAGCTCTTCAACAATTTCAATTCTCTACTCCGTCCCCCAGCACCTCCCCCCTCTCATCTCATTACTGCTGAAGATTTTGCCTCCTTTTTCAAGCAGAAGATTGATACGATCAGGGAAAGCTTTGGCCCACAGCCCCCAATGCCCCTTCTCTTACCTGCTCAGCCCTGTTCCTCCAAAACCAACTTCTCCATGACAGAAGATCAGCTCTCCACCCTCCTTTCAAGATCACACCTCACCACTTGCACACTTGATCAGCTCCCGTCCCACCTCATCCCTAGCCTCGCCAGTCTTCATCCCTACTCTAACACACCTCTTCAACCTCTCACTTACAAATGGTGTCTTCCCCTCATCCTTCAAACATGCCTCGATCACACCCATCCTCAAAAAGACCTCCCTCGACCCATCCTCTGAGTCTAGCTGCCGCCCAATATCTCTTCTCCCGTATGCCTCAAAACTACTGGAACAGCATGTCCATCTTGAACTGTCCTCCCACCTCTCCTCTTGCTCCCTCTTTGACCGCTTACAATCAGGCTTCCGACTGCATCACTCAACTGAAACTGCCCTAACTAAAGTTAAAAATGACCTACTAACCGCCAAGAGCAAGCGACACTACTCTGTCCTCCTCCTCCTGGACCTGTCTTCTGCCTTTG
Source organism: Oophaga sylvatica (assembly GCA_033576555.1). Taxonomy (NCBI): domain Eukaryota; kingdom Metazoa; phylum Chordata; class Amphibia; order Anura; family Dendrobatidae; genus Oophaga; species Oophaga sylvatica. Next base: position 92,298 of record JARQOD010000738.1, read on the forward strand.
ACACCGTGGACCATTCCCTCCTGCTACAGATTCTCTCATCTCTTGGCATCACAGGCTTGGCCCTATCCTGGATCTCATCATATCTAACAAACCGAACATTCAGTGTCTCCCTCTCCCACACCACCTCCTCACCTCGCCCCGTCTGTCGGTGTTCCTCAAGGCTCAGTTCTTGGACCCCTACTCTTCTCCATCTACACCCTCGGCCTGGTACAGCTCATAGAATCCCAGGGTTTGCAGTATCAACTCTATGCCGATGACACGCAAATCTACCTATCTGGACCTGACCTCACCTCCTTACTGACAAAAATCCCACACTGTCTGTCTGCTATTTCAGCTTTCTTTTCTGCTCGCTTTCTAAAACTCAACATGGACAAAACAGAATTCATCATCTTCCCCCCATCTCACTCTACCCCTCCACCAGACCTATCCCTCAATGTCAATGGCTGCTCACTTTCCCCGGTCCCGCATGCTCGGTGCCTCGGGGTGATCCTCGACTCTGCCCTTTCTTTCAAGCCACATATCCAAACCCTAGCCTCCTCCTGCCATCTCAAACTCAAAAATATTTCCCAGATCCGTGCATTCCTTGACCACGACACCACAAAAACACTAGTGCACGCCTTTATCATCTCCCGCCTTGACTACTGCAACCTCCTACTCTCTGGCCTCCCCTCTAGCACTCTGGCCCCACTCCAATCCATCCTACATTCTGCTGCCCGACTAATCCACCTGTCTCCCCGTTATTCCCCAGCCTTTCCCCTATGCCAAGCCTTTCATTGGCTTCCTATCGTCCAGAGGCACCAGTTCAAAACCCTAACTATGACATACAAAGCCATCCACAACCTGTCTCCTCCATACATATGTGATATGGTCTCCCGTTACTTACCCACACGCAACCTTCGATCCTCTCAAGATCTCCTTCTCTACTCTCTCCTTATCTCTTCTTCCCACAACCGCATACAAGATTTCTCCCGTGCCTCCCCTATAGTCTGGAATTCTCTACCCCAACACATCAGACTCTCGCCTACCATGGAAACCTTCAAAAAGAACCTGAAGACCTACCTCTTCCGACAAGCCTACAACCAGCAGTGATCCTCAGTCTACTGAACCGCCGCACGACCAGTTCTACCCTCTCCTAGTGTATCCTCACCCATCCCCTGTAGATTGTGAGCCTTCTCGGGCAGGGTCATCTCTCCTTCTGTACTTATGTGTGTCCTGTTTTGCTCATATTTATTGTACTTGTCTATATTCGCTCCCTCTCACATGTAAAGCGCCATGGAATAAATGGCGCTATAAAAATGAATAATAATAATAATCTCATATAATATCTGTCACGGGTCTGGGAGGTGGAACCTCTGAGCTTTATTATACAAGGAGGCTTTCCTTGTAAAGGAGCGGGTGGCGCCCGGGAGACGGACGAGAAGTCACTGCAAGTGACGGGGCAGTCTCTGGACAGACAGGTGGGAGGTCACGGCAAGTGACCGGGGCAGTCTCTGGATAAACAGGCAGGTAGTCACGGCAAGTGACCGGGGCAGTCTCTGGACAAACAGGCGGGTAGTCACGGCAAGTGACCGGGGCAGTCTCTGGACAAACAGGCAGGTAGTCACGGCAAGTGACCGGGGCAGTCTCTGGATAAACAGGCAGGCAAGGGGCCGGGGCAGTCTCTGAATGGACAGGTATATACGACCTGAGATGGTGGAGCCTCCCGGTAGGCTAGCAGGCAGATGACAGATGAGCGCCCCCAAGTGAGCAGGCGAGAGTCTCTGGAATAGCCGATGGACACCGCAGGTGATGGCCGAACCTCCAGGTAGGCTTGCAGGCAGATGGCAGATGAGCGCCCCCAAGTGAGCAGGCGAGAGTCTCTGGAATAGCCGATGGACACCGCAGGTGATGGCCGAACCTCCAGGTAGGCTTGCAGGCAGATGGCAGATGAGCGCCCCTAGTGAGCAGGCGAGAGTCTCTGGAATTGCCGATGGTCACCGCATGTGACGGCCGAACCTCCAGGCAGGCTTGCGGACAGGTAGCAAACAGGAAACAGGCAGGTAACTGGTAACGGACCCTGAGGGCTGAAGCAGAGTTAAACAGTGCAACAACAACATTGCTCGGGCACCTCCATTAAGGAGGAAGTACTTTATATAGGGTGGAGTCCTCCGGCATTGGCTGGGGACTTTTTTGAAAGATGCGCGCGGCCCCTTTAAGAGCGGGGGAGCGCGCGCCCTAAGTCCAGAAGCAGGGAAGGAGCGCGCGGCCCCAGCAGGACGGAAGGAGGACGCTGAGCGCGGGTAAGGGGGCGACGTCCCTGCCTGGCAGAGGACGCTGTCGCAGGGGAACAGCGTCCCTGCCTGGCAGAGGGCAGGGACGTCGGCGCTACAGTACCCCCCCCTCTAGGCCCCCCCTTCTTTAGGCCAGAAAGAAATTTAGCTAGGATGAGAGGGGCATGGATGTTCTCCCGAGGCTCCCACGTTCTCTCCTCAGGACCAAACCCCTTCCAATCCACCAGAAAATAGGTCTTTCTTCCTACCCTTTTGGTGGCCAGAATGTTCTCTACCTCAAATTCATCTTCAGCAGACACTGGAGCAGGAGGTGTACCTGTCGATTTGACAAAAGAGTTAAGTACCACCGGTTTGAGGAGAGATACATGGAAGGAGTTGGGAATCCGCAAATTGGCCGGGAGTTTCAATTTATAGGACACCGGGTTGATCTGACTGATGATCTCAAAAGGACCGATGAACCGAGGACCTAACTTCTAGGAAGGAATCTTGAGCCGGACATACTTGGACGAGAGCCAGACCTTATCCCCAGGACGGAATTGAGGAGGATCCAGACGTTTTTTGTCAGCATGTTTCTTCATGCGCTCGGATGACAGAATGAGTGCGGACCGGGTACTCTCCCATATGGAGGAAAATTCGTTAACCAGAGATTCCGCAGCTGGATTGTCCACAGAGATGGAGACAGGAACAGGGATCCGAGGGTGTTGACCGAAGACTACAAAAAACGGAGATTTGGAGGAAGATTCGCTCTCGTGATTTTTGTAAGAGAATTCTGCCCAAGGCAGGAGATCCACCCAGTCAGAATGGTGGGCATTAACGAAGTGCCGGAGATAACTGGTCAGATTCTGATTGATTCGCTCGACTTGTCCATTGGACTGCGGTGGTAAGCGGAGGAGAAATCCAAGGTGACGTCTAGCAACTTACAAGTGGCTCTCCAGAAACGTGAGGTGAACTGTACCCCACGATCCGACACAATGTGACGAGGCAGACCATGAAGACGGAAGATGTGGCGGATAAAGTCTTTAGCCAACTCGGGTGCAGACGGAAGCCCTGGCAGGGGAATGAAGTGAGCCATCTTGGAAAATCGGTCAACGACCACCCAAATGACCGTACAACCGGCAGAGACGGGCAGATCTGTTATGAAGTCCATGGCTATATGCTGCCAGGGGGCAGCGGGTACAGGAAGCGGAAGAAGACTGCCGGCAGGCAGGTGTCTCGGAACCTTGTTGCGGGCACAGGAGACACAGGCAGAAACAAAGTCTATTACGTCCTTGTGCAGGGTAGGCCACCAGTAATGCCGAGTAATGAGCTGGAGGGTCTTTCTCTGACCAGCTAGTTTAGACGAATGACCCCAGTGTAGGATTCTCTTCCGATCGGTTACTGATACGAACGTCTTACCAGGAGGGAGACGATTTAGACTCACGGGAGCCACCTGCATCACTCTGGCGGGATCGATGATATGTTTAGGTTCCTCCTCGAGATCCGACACCAGGAAGGACCGGGACAAGACGTCCGCCTTGACGTTCTTGTCAGCCGGACGAAAATGTAAAAGAAAATCAAAGCGGGCAAAAAACAAGGACCACCGGGCTTGGCGAGGGTTAAGTCTCTGGGCATGCTGGAGGTAAGCCAGATTTTTATGGTCAGTGTAAATGATTACCGGATGAAGAGCCCCCTCGAGTAGGTAACGCCACTCCTCCAATGCCAGCTTGATGGCCAATAACTCTCGGTCTCCTATGGAGTAATTGCGCTCAGAAGAGGAGAAGAGTTTGGAGAAAAAGCCGCAAGATACCATCCTCCCGGAAGAAGATTTTTGAGTAAGTACTGCTCCGGCTCCAGAAGAAGAAGCGTCCACCTCCAGGAAGAACTGCTTGTTGCCGTCCGGACGATGCAGCACTGGAGCGGAAGAGAAGGCCTGTTTTAAAGAAAGAAAGGCCTCCTCTGCTTCGGGCGTCCACTGTTTGGGATTAGCATCCTTGCGGGTGAGCGCGGAGATTGGAGCAGTCCGGGAAGAGAAGTGCGGTATGAAAAGGCGGTAATAATTGGCGAATCCCAGGAACCGCTGAATGGCCTTCAACCCCTCCGGTCGGGGCCATTTCTCGATGGCAGACAGTTTCTCTGGATCCATTCGTAGGCCTGTCTGAGAAATGATGTAGCCCAAAAACGGAAGCGAGGTCTGCTCAAAGAGGCACTTCTCAAATTTGGCGAAGAGGTGATTCTGCCTGAGCCTGAGCAGAACCTGACGAACATCCCTCCGGTGAGACTGGAGATCCGGAGAGAAAACCAAGATGTCGTCTAGGTACACCACAACGCAGGAGTAGAGAAGGTCCCGAAAGATGTCATTGACCAACTCCTGAAAGACTGCTGGAGCATTACAGAGACCAAAGGGCATCACCAAATACTCGTAGTGGCCGTCCCGGGTGTTGAATGCCGTCTTCCATTCATCTCCCCGACGGATACGGACTAGGTTATATGCCCCACGAAGATCCAGTTTGGTGAAGATTCTAGCCCCCCTCAGACGATCAAACAATTCTGGAATGAGCGGAAGAGGGTACTTATTCTTCACCGTGATCAAATTTAGGCCTCTGTAGTCAATACAGGGACGGAGAGAGCCGTCTTTCTTTTTTACGAAGAAGAAACCTGCTCCCGCTGGGGAGGTAGATTTCCGGATGAATCCCTTGGCCAAATTCTCCTCGATATATTCGGACATCGACCTGGTCTCAGCAGCGGACAATGGGTAAATACACCCACGGGGAGGCGTAGTACCGGGTAGCAGGTCGATCGGGCAATCATACGGTCTGTGAGGGGTAATGTCTCTGCTTCCTTTTTATTAAAGACATCAGCGAATGACCAATATGGAATCGGGAGCCCTGGTAGATTAGTTGGTGTAGGAGAAGGACGGACGGGATGAACAGGAACCAAACACGTTTTATGACAGTCCTGTCCCCAGCGAAGGATCTCTCCAGTCTGCCAGTCGAGCATGGGTGCATGCTTTTGGAGCCAAGGCAGACCTAGTAAGAAAGCGTGAGAGAGTCCAGGCAGAACATGAAACGAGATGCTCTCAGAATGCAACATTCCCACCTGCAGGGTTATGGCTTCAGTGATAAGTTGGATGGGACGTGGTAGGAGACCCCCATCCACAGCAGCAACAGATACTGGTTCACCCAGAGGTTTGGTAGGAATGCGATATTTCTCTACAAGAGCCTGTGAAACAAGATTCCCGGCTGCTCCAGAATCAAGTTGGGCTAGTTCGAAGTAACGGTTCTCACCGAGGAGAATTGAGACTGACAGCAGCAGAGATGAAGAGGATTTATTTTTGTCTAGGTGGACCTCTCCGAGCGAACCTAGACACAGGCGTTTCCCAACCTCTCTGGGCAGGTACGGATCCGGTGCTCCTTACTGCCACAGTAGAAGCAACTCCCTTCGGCACGGCGTAAGTCCTGATGGGCTTTGACCATCTTGGTCTGGTCGACTTGCTGTAATGTATGTAGTACAGTTCATATAGCGTCTTGTGCTTGGGTGCGATGAAAACACAGGAGTCACAGGTTTGATATAGAAAAGTCCTGTATTACTTCATACAAGTTGGCAGAAATAGTCACACAGTTTGCAGACACAGAAACAGGAGACACAGCAGGCCAGAGTAATCCAAGCTCAGCAATCACTCTCCAATACAGATTCAGGATCTTCTTCTCTGTTACCGTAAGTCCATGCAAACGTGGGTCTTTCAAAGAGTAGGGTTCAGAGTCCACAAGTGCTTCAGAGTTCCTCAGTAGGAATAGCTGGAGTACAAGGTCCAAGGCTTACAGGAGTCAAGTCACAGGTTCACTGCAGGCTAGATTCTGAAGCACTGATTGCTCAGCTGTGGCTGCTTAAGAAGCAAAGGAGAGAATCAGGGCGGGAACATGCAAGCTGGAAACTCCATTTTGACTGAGGGCAAGATAGCTGCAGCAAGACAGAAAGTAAAATGGCTGACGAACTAACTGAGTTTCAGGAATATATACATAGAACCTTACATTACTCCCCCCTTAAGGACAACCTCCGGATGACCTCAGACCAGGCTTGTGTGGGTACCTCTGATGAAACTGACGGAGCAAGCGAGGAGCATTAACGTTATTGACCGGTTCCCATGAGTTGTCCTCCACTGGGTAGCCCTGCCATTTAATCAGATATTGTAACTGATTTCTATACAACCTGGAATCTAAAATCCTTTCCACCACAAATTCTTCCTGACCATCGACTAGCACTGGGTCAGGGCAAGGAGAGGAACGTCCAGGAAACGTATTGGGTGTCGCAGCCTTTAGTAGGGATACATGAAAGACAGGGTGGATTCTCATAGTTCTGGGCAGTTGAAGACGACAAGCAACGGCACTTATAATTTTACTGATTTTATAGGGTCCAATGTACTTATGTCCCAACTTAGACGATGGAATCCTTAACTTAAGATTTCTGGTTGACAGCCAGACCAAGTCTCCTACCTTGAAAGCTGGTGCAGGTTTACGAAATTTATCTGCTGCTTTCTTGTACCTTTCTTGAGCCGATTCTAGATGTTCCTTTAGAAGATCCATATTCTTCTGTAAAGACGTGATTCTTTCAGCCACTGCTGGTAAAGGCGTTTCTATGGGAAATCGTGGTAGAATGTTAGGATGATAACCTAGATTAGAGTAAAAAGGAGACTGTTTAGTGGAGGCACTCTGAGAGTTGTTATACGAGAACTCAGCTAATGGAAGTAGATCCACCCAATCATCCTGTAGGTGGCAGATAAAGCAGCGGAGATACTGCTCCAGGGTTTGATTGGTTCGTTCGGTCTGTCCATTAGTCTGGGGATGAAAAGCAGAAGAAAGGTTTACTTTAATGTCCAATGCTGCACAGAAATTTTGCCAAAACCTAGAAGTGAATTGCACCCCTCGATCCGAAATAACCTCATCCGGTACTCCATGTAAGCGAAACACATCTTTAATCATCAAATCTGATGTCTGTTTTGCAGTGGGTAAGCCGACACAAGGGATAAAATGAGCTGCCTTTGTTAGACGGTCAACCACCACTAGAATGGTGTTCTTCCCCTGAGAGGTTGGTAACTCCACAATGAAGTCCATAGAAATGGATCCCCACGGGCGGGACGGGGTGGGAAGAGGCTGTAACAGACCAGTTGGTGAGGAGCGAGGTGTTTTGCATCTTGCACAGACCTCACATGAAGTGACATAATTCAAAACATCCTTCCTGCAAGTGGGCCACCAAAAGAAACGAGAAAGAAATTCCTGTGTCTTTAGAATTCCTCTATGCCCAGCTATCTTGGAATCGTGAATGAGTTGCAGTACTCTTAATCTGACTGTTTCAGGAATATACAGACGTTGTCCCTGAATCCACACACCATTCTTAAAGACAAGACTTACGTCCCTTGGGGGTTGTGCCAAAAAGGAATCCGCATGGTATGCTTCCTTGATGTCCTTAAGTAGGTCTTGATTATGAATTACTCCTAGGAATCTAGAGTCAGGAAGAATAGTCTTAGGAGGAGTAATTGGACGTGTCTCTGCTGAGTAAATCCTAGAGAGTGCATCAGCCTTTCCATTGCGCGATCCTGGTCTATAAGAGATGATAAAATTAAATTGGTTTAAGAAAAGATTCCAGCGAGCCTGGCGAGGAGTCAGGCACTTAGCCGACCTGATAAACTCAAGGTTACGATGGTCTGTCAGGACGACTATTTGCTGTGCAGCTCCCTGAAGAAGGTGTCTCCATTCTTTGAAGGCGGCAATAATGGCCAACAACTCTCTATTGCCCACATCGTAGTTCCTCTCAGCCGAAGACAACTGCTGGGAAAAGAAGGCACAGGGATGCAAGACATTCTTCTCACCTGTTCTCTGATAGAGTATAGCTCCAACGGCACAGTCTGAAGCATCCACCTCTATTATGAAGGCAAGCTCGGGGTTGGGATGTACTAGGATAGGTGCAGTGGTAAATTTATCTTTTAGACGGGAAAATGCTTCCTGGGCTTGGGGAGTCCAGGAAAACCTAGACTCTTTCCGGGTAAGTTGAGTGATAGGTGACACTACCTCAGAGAAATTTCTAATGAAACGTCTATAGAAGTTGGCAAACCCGATGAAGCGCTGTACCTCCTTCACATTTCTAGGACTTGGCCAATCCTTGATGGCTTGGGTTTTGCTTCCATCCATACTAATTCCTTGTGTAGACAGTACATACCCCAGAAATTGAATTTCGGTCCTATGGAATTCACACTTTTCAAGTTTGATGTAAAGATGATTTTGTCTTAGACGTTCCAAGACCATTCTCACATGTCCATGATGTTCCTCTGTGGAGTTAGAAAAAATTAGAATATCATCCAAATAAATTACCACGAATGTATCTAGGAGATCCCTGAAGATGTCATTCACCAAGTGTTGGAAAGTGGCTGGGGCGGTACTCAGACCAAAAGGCATAACTAGATATTCAAAGTGTCCATAGCGTGACCTGAATGCAGTCTTCCATTCATCCCCAGGTCTAATACGGACTAAGTTATAGGCCCCACGAAGATCTAGTTTAGAAAAAATTTTGGCATGTCGCACTCTCTCCAATAACTCAGGGATTAAAGGCAATGGATAACGGTTTCTAATAGTAACCTTATTGAGTTCCCTATAGTCTACGCATGGTCTCAGAGATCCATCTTTCTTCTTTACAAAGAAGATGGGTGCACCTGCAGGAGATGAAGAGGGGCGTATGAAGCCCTTGGCTAGATTTTCATCTATGTAATCCTTTAAAGCCTTTAGCTCGGGCCCCGCCAGGGGTAGATCTTTCCAAAAGGTATCTCTGCTCCAGGCAATAATTCAATTGGACAATCATATGGACGGTGAGGAGGAAGCTGGTCAGCGTTCTTCTTGTCACATAAATCCACATAGTCCTGGTATACAGCTGGTAGTTCAGGGACTGACATGATTCCTTTAGGAACAGAGCAAGCTGAAACTTTTGGACTCATCTGTTTCTCTGGAAAGTGTAATTCCTTGGTCTCCCAGTTAATGGTAGGATTCTGAGCCTGCAGCCATGGTAGCCCTAGAATAATGGGAAAGTGGGGAGAAGAGATAAGCATAAAGGACAGTTTCTCTTGATGATCTTTACCCATAAGAACCCTCAAAGGCTCTGTTTCCTGATCCACTGGTCCAGAGGTCAGCAGGGAGCCATCCACAGTTTCCATCTGTACTGGAGTAGCCTTCTTCACTGAACGTATTCCCTGTTTCAGAGCAAAGGAGACATCCATAAAATTTCCACTTGCCCCTGAGTCGATCATAGCAGAGCTAGACACCCAAGCTGAGTCAACCCAGAGTTTGATGGAAAGAAAGCAATGAGAATTGTTTTTCTTACAACTCAGCTGGGACACCGCTGAGGAAACTTGAAAATGGCAGCGTTTACACAGTCAACGTCCTCAGAGGTAACGGAGTTTAAGTCAGAGAAATCAAGATCTGTTGCTGCAGATCTCTCTGGAGCCTGAGGCTCGGACCTGACAGATCCCCTCTCGCAACACTCACAATGAATGAGTGCTGCAGTAGTCTTACGAGAACGGCTGGGGCAGTTTATAATGAAGTGCCCTGACTTACCACAATAGAAACATAGATTCTCCTTAAAACGATGTTCCTTGCGTGCATCACTAACCCGTCGTTGTAACGAGTCTACCTGCATGGGTTCAGGTTCAGGTTCCCGTGTAATCCTACTCAAAGGTTCCTTAGCTGGAGAGGAAGGTAGGAAAAGGTTAGTACGATTGCTTTCGAACCATCTCTCTTGCCTGCGTTCAGTCAGACGAGTATCAATACGGATGCAGTAGTTAATAAAGTCACTTAACGCAGTGGGAGGGTCGGCACGAGCAAGTTCATCCTTAATCAGTGGAGATAACCCCTTTCGAAAAATAGATTTTTTGGCGGAACTGTCCCAGGTGGTATCAAGGGCCCATCTCCTGAAATCCAAGGCATATTCAGCTACCGAGTGCTTACCTTGGCGCAAAGCTAACATGGCTGCTTCAGCTGTTGCACCTCGATTGGGGTCATCAAACACCTGCCCCATGGCTGAAATAAAATCATCAAGGTGATTCAAACAATCATCCTCAGTCTCAATCAGAGGGTTTGCCCACATTAAAGCCTTGTTGGTAAGCAACATAATTATAGTAAGCACCTTAGATCGTTCAGTGGGAAATTGTGAAGCATGTGCAGAAAAAAAAAAGATTGCATTGATTAATAAATCCCCTGAATTTCTCACGTTCACCGCCAAAACGAAAAGGGGGCAACTTGGGAATCCCAGCACTCGGGGCTACGGCAGGAGCCTGGACTCGCCCCTCTAGAACCTCAATCCTGGCTCGCAAATCCTGGGTAGTCTGTCCAACCACTTGCAAATTGTGATTATTGAGGTCCTGTAGATTTGTAAAACGGGTCTTTATATTCTGCAAATCTGCAAGGATATTATCAGTCACTCCGCAAAGTTCCTTTATGCGGGCCTCCATTTTCCAGATCTTTTAAGACAGGATTACTGGAAGAAGAGGAGAGAAAAAAAACAATAGTGTTCACCTGTGGCAACACTGCAGAGAGAAAAAAAAAATTAAGGGAACTGCTCACCTGGAATGGTTGTGAGAAGTCACAACCACTATCATCACAGAAAGTTTCAACCAGACATCTGATATCCAGAGTTACAGCAGACAAAAAAGAGAAAAGAAAGGAGAAAAAAAACAATAGTGTTTACCTGTGGTAACACTGCAAAAAGAAAAAACTTAAGGGAATTGCTCACCTGGAATGGTTGTGAGAAGTCACAACCACTGTCATCACAGAAAGTACAACCGGACGTCTGATATCCACAGTACAGCAGACACAGCCTTCCAGACCCAGCAGACACTAACGTTTTGGCTTCAGAATCTTGTAATGTATGTAGTACAGTTCATATAGCGTCTTGTGCTTGGGTGCGATGAAAACACAGGAGTCACAGGTTTGATATAGAAAAGTCCTGTATTACTTCATACAAGTTGGCAGAAATAGTCACACAGTTTGCAGACACAGAAACAGGAGACACAGCAGGCCAGAGTAATCCAAGCTCAGCAATCACTCTCCAATACAGATTCAGGATCTTCTTCTCTGTTACCGTAAGTCCATGCAAACGTGGGTCTTTCAAAGAGCAGGGTTCAGAGTCCACAAGTGCTTCAGAGTTCCTCAGTAGGAATAGCTGGAGTACAAGGTCCAAGGCTTACAGGAGTCAAGTCACAGGTTCACTGCAGGCTAGATTCTGAAGCACTGATTGCTCAGCTGTGGCTGCTTAAGAAGCAAAGGAGAGAATCAGGGCGGGAACATGCAAGCTGGAAACTCCATTTTGACTGAGGGCAAGATAGCTGCAGCAAGACAGAAAGTAAAATGGCTGACGAACAAACTGAGTTTCAGGAATATATACATAGAACCTTACACTTGCATAGGCTCAGAAGAGTGTACCTGAGGAGAAACGGAAGGAGTTACAGGTCTCTGAAAAGAAGGAGCTAGACGAGGAAACCTTCTCTCACGGGTGACCTCCTTAGCGCGCTCCTGGAACCGTAGATCAATTCGATTGGCAAGAGTTATTAGGTCATCGAGAGAGGTTGGAATGTCCCGACCGGCAAGTTCATCTTTAATACGACCGGACAGACCTTCCCAAAAGACAGATATCAGGGCGTCATTATCCCAAGCCAGCTCCGAGGCAAGGGTACGGAACCGTATGGCATATTGACCCACGGTGAGACTTCCCTGACGAAGACGCAGCAGAGCTGATGCAGAGGAGGTCTTCCGTCCGGGTTCGTCGAATACCTTCCGGAAGGCTGAGAGAAAAGCAGACAGGTCAGACACCAGAGGATCCTCTCTCTCCCAAAGAGGATTTAGCCAGGCCAGGGCCTCTCCGGTGAGATGGGACATGATGAAGGCAATTTTGGCCCGGTCGGAGTTAAACTGGTGTGCCAGGAGTTCAAAATGCAGGGTGCACTGGTTAATGAAACCCCGAGCCAGAGCGGGGTCGCCTCCAAACCGAGGAGGAGCTGAAAGTCGAGGTCCAGGAACGGAAACCACAGAACTGGCAAGCAGCGGAACTGCCGGACCGCGAGCCATGGCGCCCGCGGAGGTTGCTGGTGAAGTAGTCAGGGTGTCCAGGCGGGAATTAACATTCCGCAGATGACCCAGGATGGATTCCTGTTGAGACCTCTGACGAGACAGTTCATGACACAGGTCAGAGAGCGAGGGAGTTTGGGTGCCACCGGGTTCCATGGCCCGAGCAAACTGTCACGGGACTGGGAGGTGGAACCTCTGAGCTTTATTATACAAGGAGGCTTTCCTTGTAAAGGAGCGGGTGGCGCCCGGGGAGACGGACGAGAAGTCACTGCAAGTGACGGGGGCAGTCTCTGGACAGACAGGTGGGAGGTCACGGCAAGTGACCGGGGCAGTCTCTGGATAAACAGGCAGGTAGTCACGGCAAGTGACCGGGGCAGTCTCTGGACAAACAGGCGGGTAGTCACGGCAAGTGACCGGGGCAGTCTCTGGACAAACAGGCGGGTAGTCACGGCAAGTGACCGGGGCAGTCTCTGGACAAACAGGCTGGTAGTCACGGCAAGTGACCGCGGCAGTCTCTGGACAAACAGGCGGGTAGTCACGGCAAGTGACCGGGGCAGTCTCTGGACAAACAGGCAGGTAGTCACGGCAAGTGACCGGGGCAGTCTCTGGATAAACAGGCAGGCAAGGGGCCGGGGCAGTCTCTGAATGGACAGGTATATACGACCTGAGATGGTGGAGCCTCCCGGTAGGCTAGCAGGCAGATGACAGATGAGCGCCCCCAAGTGAGCAGGCGAGAGTCTCTGGAATAGCCGATGGACACCGCAGGTGATGGCCGAACCTCCAGGTAGGCTTGCAGGCAGATGGCAGATGAGCGCCCCCAAGTGAGCAGGCGAGAGTCTCTGGAATAGCCGATGGACACCGCAGGTGATGGCCGAACCTCCAGGTAGGCTTGCAGGCAGATGGCAGATGAGCGCCCCCAAGTGAGCAGGCGAGAGTCTCTGGAATTGCCGATGGTCACCGCATGTGACGGCCGAACCTCCAGGCAGGCTTGCGGACAGGTAGCAAACAGGAAACTGGCAGGAAACAGGCAGGTAACTGGTAACGGACCCTGAGGGCTGAAGCAGAGTTAAACAGTGCAACAACAACATTGCTCGGGCACCTCCATTAAGGAGGAAGTACTTTATATAGGGTGGAGTCCTCCGGCATTGGCTGGGGACTTTTTTGAAAGATGCGCGCGGCCCCTTTAAGAGCGGGGGAGCGCGCGGGCGCGCGCCCTAAGTCCAGAAGCAGGGAAGGAGCGTGCGGCCCCAGCAGGACGAAGGAGGACGCTGAGCGCGGGTAAGGGGGGCGACGTCCCTGCCTGGCAGAGGACGCTGTCGCAGGGGAACAGCGTCCCTGCCTGGCAGAGGGCAGGGACGTCGGCGCTACAATATCCAAACTCATGGCAAACTTTCGAGTCTTTTGGGCAGGATTCACCTTTTAAAAATGAGTTTCTCAAAACTCATGTATCCATTACAGACCATCCCTGTTCTCCTAAAGCATGTGGAAGCGGGAAAAATATATTCCACTATTAGGAAATTTATCTGGAAAGGTCGAAGACCCCGTATAAAACTGAGTAAACTGATGGCATCCAAGGGGGGGAGTAAACTTGCCAGACATAAGAGGATATAATCTAGCGTGTATTTTCCGTCACATAGTAGATTGGTTTAAAGTCACATATGGGTTTTCTGATATGGCCCTGGTAAAAAAATCGTATGCATTCCCGTGGCACTTAGTAGCTTTATTACACATGCCACAAAGCCTAATACCTAAAAACATTAAAAATTCAATAGTGTACCGAGACACAATAGCCCCATGGAAGGAACTTAGGAGAAAATTCAAATTATCACGGAGAATCTCGACAGATCTACCCATATGGGGAAACCCAGTGTTACAACAAATAGCACAGAACAAACTTTTTCAGGAATGGAGGGTGAAAGGGATCCACAAAATTGCTAATCTTCATGAAGAAGAAAATAAAGTAGGTGGCCGAGTAGGGAAGAGATAATACCAAAATTCAAGCTAAGTGAACAGCAATTCCTACAATTTGGACAAATAAAAGGAACGATTATGACACATTTGATAAATGTGAGGGAAGAAACGAGAAGGAATGCGATGGATAATCTATTATTTGACCGAGCCGGCACACACAATATATCCACAATATACAGAGGTTTAAAAGACATCCTTGGGGAAATAGAGCAAACATTTAGATCCTGGGCTAAACAAATAGAGGGTGTGGAAATTGGGGAAAAATACCAGCAGGTTGGCAGACAGGACGGAAAAACATTCTGAGTGAAGTTTGGAGAGACGCACAATTTAGGATTATGCATAGAGCTATACTGGCCTATAATATACCAGTATCTAGAACAATGAGAGATCGCCTGGTTCATTGTCCAAAATGTAAACTTAGAGAGTCCGATTCACTACACGGACTCTGGGGCTGCCCTAAAGTACAAGAATTCTGGAAAGACAAAGCAGATGATGGAAAATATGGGCACTTGGAACATATCATTGCACCCGTTAGCGTTCCTTTTCCATTTCTGGAAGAGAGATGGAGCCACATAACAAAAAGGGAAGGAAACATTAACTCCAACGTTCCACTTAATTGGTCTGATATCCAAAAGAAGCTTATTAAAGGATTGGTTGAGTGATTCCATTCCAAATCGGAAAGCTACAATAGGTCAAATGAAGACTTTATTTCACGTAGAATGGCTGGAAGCGGAACGTAACAAGGAAGAGAGTATAAAGTCACTCAGGACAAAGTGGAAAAGCTTCTTACTTAATCTAGAAAGAACTTCAGGGAATTATGAAACCCTTTGAACAGACCAGTTGGTACATATTGGAGGACATGGGTGGAACATTGGGGAAGTTGAAACCAGCTGATCTGAACGTTGATGGAATAGGTGGTAGGGACACTGCTGCAAACTAAATATTCTATAACGTTTAAGGTGCTGAGAAGATGTACGTAAAGAAAGGTGAGGAGCACACAAGAAATATACTCCTGCATGTCTGGGAAGAGGGAGGGTAGGGGGGAGTTTATGTGTTGCTTATTCTGTATTTTGACCTTACATATTGTAATGTGATAATCAAAAACTGAAATTAACAATCTGTAAGCTTTCATATATATACAGACGTGGTCAAAATTGTTGGTACCCCTCATTTAGTGACAGAAAAACCCACAATGGTGACAGAAATAACCGGAACCTGACAAAAGTAATAATAAATCAAAAATCTATGAAAATGAACAAATGAAAGTCAGACATTGCTTTTCAGCCATGCTTCCACAGAATTTTTATAAAAATAAAACTCATGAAATAGGCCTGGACAGAAATGATGGTTCCCTTAACTTAATATTTTGTTTCACAACCTTTTGAGGCAATCACTGCAATCAAAAGATTCCTGTAACGGTCAATGAGACTTCTGAGCCTCTCGACAGGTATTTTGGCCACTCCTCAAGAGCAAACTGCTCCAGTTGTCTCGTGTGTGAAGGTTGCCTTTTCCTGATGGCATGTTTCAGCGCTTTCCAAAGATGCTCAATAGGATTTAGGTCAGGGCTCATAGAAGCCACTTCAGAATAGTCCAATGTTTTCCTCTTAGTCAGAAAAATATTCAGAACTGAGAGTCCTCAGTGGTTGATACCTTTGAATGGCTAACTGAAAAGATGGTAACAAATTGCAGCTTTCGAGACTACTCAGGTCTCTTCATCAGGCAAAGACTAATACAACATCTGAAGAATCACATATTTATACACAACACAGCACAGAAACAATGCAATAGATAAGACAAGTGACGTGAAGCAGAACTGTCATTATGGGAGAGAGATGAACATAAATATTGGAACAGTTCATAGATAAGGAGTAGGGCAGCACGGTGGCTCAGTGGATAGCACTACAGCCTAGCAGCGCTGGAGTCCTGGGTTCGAATCCCACCAAGACAACATCTGCAAAGTGTTTGTATGTTCTCGCCGTGTTTGCGTGGGCTTCCTCTGGGTACTCCGGTTTCCTCCCACACTCCAAAAAACATACTGATAGGGAATCTAGATTGTGACCCCCATCGGGACAGCGACGATAATGTGTGCAAACTGTAAAGCGCTGTGGAATATGTTAGCGCTATATAAAGATTAAAAAAAATAAAGATTATAAGGAGTGAAAGTTTTATTGTCCTCGGATTGGGGTCTGGTTCTGTGTTGTGATGCCCCAGAAGGTCTGAAGAGCAAATTCCTTAATTGATGTAAAAGACATAAATCCATGTGATACATTTATTCCTGCACTGAGTGTCACAGGTTGTCATGAGTTTATATTCCCTGACCCTCCTGTCTCTCTGAGACTTGAAGTTAGCTTTTAGTACAAGTAATTTCATGTCCATCATGCTATGACCGGGATACAAAAGTGTTTGGCCACAGGTAGATCCATTCTTTTTTCTCTTATTGTGTGGCGATGAGAATTCATCCTTGTTCTCAGTTTTTGCCCGGTCTCTCCCACATACAGACCCCCAGTTGAACATTTAGTACATATAATTAGGTACACCACATTAGATGTGATGCAGCTGAAAGTACCTGGGATCTTGTAGTCCTGATGTGAGTTGGGGATCTTTATCTTGTCCGTGGTCATTATAAATGGACAGGTTTTACATTTTTTCTTGTTGCAAGGAAAGGTTCCTGCAGCTGTTGGGGAGGACAGGGAGCGTCTGACAATGATGCTTCTTAGATTTGGGGGCTGCCTAAAACACAGTAGTGGGGGGTCTGGAAATATGGATTGTAATCGGGCATCTTTTTGTAGTAAAGGTTGTAGTTTCCGTGAAGCTCCTCCAGATTTGGATTGTAGGTGACCACTAGAGGCACCCGGTTATTTTCTTCTTTAGCTTTGTAATGTAGCAGGTGATTCCTTGATATTCTGGTGGCTCTTGTAATTTGGTTTTCAATTGTTCTTGGATGGTAGCCCTGGTTCAAAAAGGTCTTTCTAAGTCGACCAAGGTGTTCATCTCTATCCATGGGTTGGAACATATACGGTTGTATCTGATGGCTTGGCTGTAGACAATAGAGTTTTTTATGTGTTTTGGATGGAAACTGTCCCATTTAAGGTATGTTGGACGGTCGATTGGCTTCTGATACAGGGATGTCTCTATTTCATTGTTCTGTAGCTTAATGATGGTGTCTAAAAAGTTAATTTCAGTGCTGGAGTAGTTGAGTGTTAAGTTGATGGTGGGATGAAATTGATTGAAATGTTCGTGGAACGTCTTTAGCTGCGGTTCAGACTCCGTCCAGATGATTAAGATGTCATCAATGTAGCGGTAGTAGCCCGAGGCCTGATGGGGTACGAGGACAAAAAGTCGCTTTCAAGCTTGGCCATGAAAAGATTTGCATACTGTGGAGCCATTTTACTTCCCATAGCTGTGCCAGTCTCCTGTAGATAGATCTTGTTGTTAAATTCAAAGTAATTGTGGGTGAGGATGAATTTTGTGAGTTTCACCACAGAATCAGCATCATTCCCGGTGTTTCCCATGAAGACTTTGCAGGCATTTAATCCATCCTGGTGTGGGATATTAGAGTACAAAGATTCCACATCCATGGTGGCCAAGATGGTTCCTTCTGGTAGAGTGTTAAATCTGAATTATTGGTTATGGATTTATTCTTTATACACTCAATTATGTACCGAGCACATTGACTGTGGCTGACATTACATATGCTATTTCTGTATGGTAAAGTGGCAACCCCATATACAGAGACCACGTGCTCTGAGGGACTTCTATATAGATACACAAAGGGAGGGGCTCTCTCTCATTCACTCTCTTCAGACACAAGGGACATCTTACGAGGACACCACGGTGAATGGACAGCTGCTATGTAACCACGTGTTGTTTCCCGAGACGCTCCTGATAGAGACAGATGTCATTTACCATTCAGGACACCAAGGAAAGAAGTGTACAAGCTTTGGCTATGGACAAATGGACAATCTCTTCGTAACTATTTCACTCATTTCATGTTTTCCTGCAATGATGTTTTTTTTTGGTGGACAGTCCAATAAACCACTACATTTTTTTATAAGAAACATTTTGACATTTTCTTTAGAGTGTCGCATCTGGTAACAAGTCCTGGAAAAATATACGAAAATAAGCATTTTTAACATAGGGGACCTATTGCCGCCAGTTTATTCAGTAGGTCAGTTGTGTCCTGAATGTAGCTGGATGTCTCCTTTACCAGGGGTTTAAAGGGAATCTGTCGCCCCAAAATAGCCATATCAGATAAAGATATGGCTGAATAGTGCGTCCCATAACTAAGCTAACGGTGGGTATCATATATCATGATACCCCCGTTTTCATATCAAAATACCTTTTTAAAGTTGGTGATTGTAGGTGTCAATCACTGCAGTCAGGTCAGGAGGGCAGCGGTTTTCATGTCCTCCCCCCGCTCCCGCTCCTCGTCATCTGTTGCGTTACGCCGTCTGTGAATACCACAGACGGCGTTAGGTTCCCGCAATTGCGCAATTCAAGATCCGGCCCGGCGCATGAGCAGTATGCTTTGCCCAACAGTGGGCAAAGCATAAAATGACTACAGCGCATGCGCTAGTCTTTCCTTGCCCCGGAAATTACTGCTTGCCTTGGACGACTTCCGGGGCAAGGAAAGACTAGCGCATGCTGGGCAAAGCATACTGCGCATGCGCCGGATTTTGAATTGCGCAATTGCGGGAACCTAACGCCATCTGTGGAATTCACAGACGGCGTAACGCAACAGATGACGAGGAGCGGGGGCGGGGGAGACATGAAAACCGCCGCCCTCCTGACCTGACCTGACTGCAGTGATTGACACCTACAATCACCAACTTTAAAAAGGTATTTTGATATGAAAACGGGGGTATCATGATATATGATACCCACCGTTAGCTTAGTTATGGGACGCACTATTCAGCCATATCTTTATCAGATATGGCTATT
This sequence comes from Oophaga sylvatica, assembly GCA_033576555.1. Taxonomy (NCBI): domain Eukaryota; kingdom Metazoa; phylum Chordata; class Amphibia; order Anura; family Dendrobatidae; genus Oophaga; species Oophaga sylvatica. The sequence goes on from JARQOD010000738.1 coordinate 111,559, forward strand.
TTGGGGTGACAGATTCCCTTTAAGAACACCCTCTACCCAGCCAGATACCTGCTCAGTAAGGGTGCCCACACATGAAATAATCGGCCTCCCTGGATTTCCAGCTTTGTGGATTTTGGGAAGCCTGTAGAATGTCCCTATTCTTGGACTTTCTGGTATCAGGTCATCTGCTCTTATGGATTTGTCAGGCAGACAAGATACCAACTTGCTTAGTTCCTTGTAATAGTCCTGTGTAGGGTTTGACTCCAGTTTTCTGTAGTAGCGTGTGTCCGTAAGTTGTCTGTTTGCTTCCTTCATATAGTCTGATGTGTTCATCATGACTATTGCAACTCCCTTGTCAGCAGGTTTAATGATGATTTCTTTGTTGGTTTTCAGAGACTGTATGGCCTTTCTCTCCTGGGCACTGATGTTGGATGCTTGTCTCCTGTTGGTGTCTATGATGGTGGATTTTATCAAATGTCTGAATGAGTCTATATATTTATCCAAATGAGGGTTGCGTCCAGGAGGATGTGTCCAGTCTGACCTCTTCTTGGTTGTTGGGATCCCGTTTCCTTCAGTCCGAGTGTTTTCTGAATCTTCTGAATCATTGAAGTATTCCCTCAGGCGCAGTCTCCTGAAAAAATGTTCCATATCACTGCAGAGTTCAGTTTTATAGTTTTTAGTGGGACAAAATGAGAGTCCTCTAGAAAGCACGGACATCTCCACCTTGTTGGTTTGTAATCTGAGAGATTAATGACACAGTTAGATGCTTTTGTGTCTGGAATGGAGTGGTGGTCAGAGTTGTCAGGTTTTGTTTTTTTTTCTGTTTGCATAGAGTCCTGAATTGAGGCGCAATCTGTGTAGTTTCTTTTCCTTGTTATGAATCAGAAAGGTCCGTAGTTTGTTGTAGTATTGTTGTAATTTTTGCTCTTTTGCAACTTAACACTCATCTACTCCATCACTGAAATTAACTTTTTAGACACCATCATTAAGCTATAGAACAATGAAATAGAGACATCCCTGTATCAAAAGCCAATCGACCGTCCAACATACCTTAAATGGGACAGTTTCCATCCAAAACACATAAAAAACTCTACTGTCTACAGCCAAGCCATCAGATACAATCGGAGTAGTAGTCAATATCGTTGTCTTCTTTGTGTAGAGTAGCAGTTCCTTGCTCGAGCTTTCCATCTTGACCCTCCGCAATAAGTCCTTCATTCCATCTATGCTTGTTGCTATCAATGTTATATCATCTGCATATTTAAAACTGTTGATGATTTGTCCAGCAATTTTGATTCCTTCTTTTTCAGCAAGTCCAGCATTCCTGACAATAGCTTCTGGATGTAAATTGAAGAGAAATGGTGACAGGATGGCGCCATGTCTGAAGCCTCGCTCTACTTTGAACAGTGCCATGTCCCATTTGGACTGTTGCTTCTTCGTCGATGTAAAGGTTCCTAATCACGCTGATTAGATTGTTCGGCACACCTATAGCCTTCATGGTATCCAACGTTTTTGATGATCAACACAGTCTTGAATACTTTGAATATTCATTTCTCTTAAGTATTGGCAGAAGTGACCGCCAGGCATCAGCAGGAAGCCGACAGCTGACACTGCGTGCTACTGAAGAGCAATGAATACTCAACGGCTCTCTGCGATGAACAGTTCCGGTGAGTACTCCGGCAGCTGGCTCTGCTTGTGAGCAGTGCATGACGTCCCTGCCATGTGCTGCTTACAAGAATTAAGCAGCTGCAGGCACCGGAGCAGGACGCAGCAAAGGAGCAGAGGAAGGCAAGTGTAATGGTTTGTTTTTTTCATTTCATCTTTTCTGATGGGACCATGCATGCCATGACTGGATGGGGCCACTCATACCAGAATAAGGATGGGACCAATCATTCAAGGAATGCGATGGGGCCAATCATACCAGGATAAGGATGGGGGCATGCATACCAGGACTGGGATGGGGCCATGCATACCAGGATATAGATGGGGCCATGCATACCAGGACTGGGATGGGGACCAATCATACCAGGATAAGGATGGGGCCATGCATACCAGGATAAGGATGGGGGCATGCATACCAGGACTGGGATGGGGGCCAATCATACCAGAATAAGGATGGGGTCCTGCATGCCAGGACTGGGATGGGGGCCAATCATACCAGGATAAGGATGGTGCCATGTATACCAGGACTAGGATGGGGCCCCTGCATACCAGGACTAGGATGGGGATAGGGCCATGCATACTTGAACAAGATGGGGACCCTGCATACAGTATAGGGATGAGGGCGATCACTCCTGCCAGGATAAGGATGAGGAGGCCATGCATACCAGGATGAGGATAAGGGCCATGCATACCAGGGTAGGGATGAGGGGGCCATGTGTATCAGGATGGGGATGAGGGCACCATATTTACCAGGATTGGTGATATTAAGTACAGAATTGATCACATTTTTTTTCCCTAATTTCCTCCTCTAAAACCTAGGTGCGTCTTATAATCGAAAAATACGGTAAGTCGAGTTTTGTTCTGTCCATTTCGGCTTTGACAATGTCTAGTTTGCCTTGGTTCATGGTTCGTACATTCCAAACTTTATGTTATCTCTGCAGCTTTTGATCTGCCCTTTCCACCATACTTGTGGCTTTGATCCTTATGCGTCAGGAGCATTGATCAAAATCAGGTCGACTATCGGCTCTTCTACAGTGGCTCGTTGAGCGTCTTCCTACATAGGGTGCATCTTCCAGCACTATATCTAATACCATTACTTGCATTCTCCTCCAAGTATTCTGGCATAATACGGCAGTATATTGCCAGGCCGTTCTTCGGAACGACACTGAATCAGGGTTGTATGTTGTCAATTCAAACCGCCTCACTGCACAACGTCCTGCTGCCGACGCTGGCTCTGGGCGGTATGCTTAGTCTGGCACTTCAATTGAAGCCTGTCCGCTTGGGGTGTCCCTCAAAAAGCAACAAATTCACAATAACAGATCAAATACACATTACAGACAAAAAAATACCTGTATACAGTGCTAAAATATAAAGTGCTCAGATAATATGCACCCGAAAAAAACACAGCCAACTAATGCCAACATACAGTGCCCAAATATTACCAAATAATATATATTGGTGAAGAATACCAAATACCAACATAAAGAGCCCAAATAATGCCAAATACAAATATACAGTGCTCAAATAATGCCAACCAAATGAAGCTGACATACCGTGTCCATATATAAGGGTATGTGCCCACGTTCCGGATGTAGCAGCGCTTTGGACGCAGCGTATTTTTACTATGTTCTGTTGAACACAGGTAAATCTGCATGTGTTCACTGAAACATGTGGATTTACCGCATCCAAGACATTTCTATCGATGTACAGTATTTTTCGGACTATAACACGCACCGGACCATAAGACGCACCTAGGTTTTAGAGAAGGAAATTGGGAAAGAAAAAATTGAAGCCAAAAATGTGGTCCATTCTGTACTTAATATCCCCTATCCTGGTATGCATGTCCCCCCCATTCCTACACTGGTATGCATGGCCCCCTCATCCCTACCCTGGTATGCATGGCCCCCCTCATCCTTACCCTGGTATGCATGGCCCCCCTCATCCCTACCCTGGTATGCATGGCCCCCTCATCCCTACCCTGGTGTGCATGGCCCCCCTCATCCCTACCCTGGTATGCATGGCCCCCTTCATCCTTACCCTGGTATGCATGGCCCCCCTCATCCCTACTCTGGTATGCATGGCCCCCTCATCCCTACCCTGGTGTGCATGGCGCCCTCATCCCTACCCTGGTGTGCATGGCCCCCCTCATCCCTACTCTGGTGTGCATGGCCCCCTCATCCCTACACTGGTATGCATGGCCCCCTCATCCCTACCCTGGTGTGCATGGTCCCCCTCATCCCTACCCTGGTGTGCATGGCCCCCCTCATCCCTACCCTGGTATGCATGGCCCCCCTCATCCTTACCCTGGTATGCTTGGCCCCCCCTCATCCCTACCCTGGTATGCATTGCCCCCTCATCCCTACCCTGGTGTGCATGGCCCCCTCATCCCTACCCTGGTGTGCATGGCCCCCCTCATCCCTACTCTGGTGTGCATGGCCCCCCTCATCCCTACCCTGATATGCATGGCCCCCTCATGCCCACCTGGTGTGCATGGCCCCCTTATCCTGGTATGCATGGCCCCCCTCATCCCTACCCTGGTGTGAATGGCCCCCTCATCCCTACCCTGGTATGCATGGCCCCCTTATCCTGGTATGCATGGCCCCCCTCATCCCTACCCTGGTGTGCATGCCCCCCCTCATCCCTACCCTGGTGTGCATGCCCTCCCCCCTCATCCCTATCCTGGTAGGCAAGCCCCCCTCATCCCTACCCTGGTATGCATGGCTGTTGTGTTTTGGTAGCTGAGGAGAATAAGCAAAAACGGCAATACACCAGAGAGGCTGGAACCTATTGGATTGTAGTAACCTGAACTAACCACACAACTAGAGGTAGCCGTGGAGCGTTCCTACGGTGATCCTAGACGCCTCGTCACAGCCTGAGAGATAACTACACCTAAAGGCAGAAAGATGAAAGCTATCTGCCCTGGAGCAGATCCCCAAAGAAAATAGGAAGCCCCCAAACATGTAATGGCGGTTAGACAAGAAGAAGCACGGACACAGACAGAAAATAGAATGAGCAAACGCTGGGGCCCAATCTGTCTAGACAGAAAAGTACAGGAAAGGATACTCACTGCAATCCAAAAAAAACCCCTAAAAAATACCAACTCTTCTGATTGCAAAAACACCTGAGATCACACGATCTCTACCACCTAAATCAGATCTCTGGTGTAACAAACCTAAGCCGCAGCCACTGAAAAAACAGGAAAAAGCAAATGAACAAACAACAGTGGCTCCAGATAAACTGAGAGGAGCACAAACCCCCGGAGGGGACCTGGCTGACCTCCACAGAAGTGCAGGGAACAATGCAAAAAGTAAGCACAAAAATAAAAGCAGAAAATATCTTATCTGATAGCAGAAGATGCAGGCAAGACTCAGCAAACTTCCAAATGAACCAGGAACCACAACTGAGACAAGAACAATTGATCACCGGCAACCATCATGGGAGGGAACCTCCCTTATATCAGACCAGTCAGTGATCCCAGATTGCCATTCCTCACTGAAAGGTTCAGTACTGTCTGTAACCACCAGAGGGAGCCTCAGCTCAGAAACGATCTATAGCACATTCATAACACATGGCCCCCTCATCCCTACCCTGGTGTGCATGGCCCCCTCATCCCTATCCTGGTGTGCATGGCCCCACTCATTCCTACACTGGTATGCATGGCCCCCTTATACTGGTATGCATGGCCCCCCTCATCCCTACCCTGGTATGCATGGCCCCCCCTCATCCCTACCCTGGTATGCATGGACCCCCTCATCCCTACCCTGGTGTGCATGCCCCCCTCTCATCCCTACCCTGGTATGCATGGCCCCCCTTCAGCTCTACCCTGGTATGCATTCCCCTCCTCATCCCTACCCTGGTATGCATGGCCCCCCTCATCCATACCCTGGTATGCATGCCCCTCCTCATCCCTACCCTGGTAAGCATGCCCCTCCTCATCCCTACCCTGGTATGCATGGCCCCCCTCATCCCTACCCTGATATGCATGCCCCTCCTCATCCCTACCCTGAGGGATAGGCTCCCCTCATCCATACCCTGGTATGCATGGATCCCTCATCCCTAGACTGAAGGAATGATCGCCCTCATCCCTATCCTGCTATGCAGGGCCCCATCCTTAACCTGGTATGATTTGCCCCCAAACCGGTCCTGGTATGCACGGTCCCATCAGAAAACATTAAAAAAACAAACCATTACACTTACCTTCCCGGTGCTCCCTCGCAGCGTCCTGCTCCATTGACAGCAGCTGCTTAATGTTTGTAAACAGAGCATGGCAGGGACGTCATGCGCTGCTTGCAAGCCGAAGGGCAGCTGCTGGAATACTCAATGCTCTGCACGCCGGGACTGTGCGTAAAAAGCAGTGAGCATTCATAGCTCTATAGTAGAGCACAGTGTTAGCCGGAGCCATCCTGCTGCTGCCGGCCGTCACAAGTGAAGACACTTAAGAGAAATGAATATTCATGGAATGGGGTGAATATTCATTTCTCTTAAGTATCGGCACACGTGACCGCCGGCAGCAGCAGGAAGGCTCCGGCTGACACTGTGCTCGCTAGAGAGCTAAGAATTCTCACTGCTTTGCACGCACATTTTTTTGTCTTATAGTCCGAAAAATGCGGTAATTTCTGTTGTGACTAGCGTCTCCGCAAGAGAAATTAACATGCTGCCGTCCTGAAAAACGCACTGCATGTCAGTGTCCGTGGGTGATCCGCCGGCTCAGATGCACACATAGTGGTCATGAGATTTCTAGAAATCCCATCCACTAAGCTGCATAAATACGCAGCGTCAAAACGGCAGCAATTCCTGAACGTGAGAATGTACCCTAACAGAAACCAAATACTGATATCCAGTGCTCAAATACCAAACACCAACACACAGAACCCAAACAATACCAAAATATACCAATATACAGTGCTTAAATAGCAACCAAATATTACCAATCTACAGTGCCCAAATATCACAAACCAACTAATACTGATGTACAGTGTCCATGTAATACCAACAACACAAATACCAATATAGAATGCCCAAATAATACCAATATACAATACCCCCGTACACCAGAGAAGACGTCAGGTCCTGAACATAATTGCAGCCAGAAAAAAATCTCCCAAACTCCGCAGTGCGGGCTGTGGATCACATCTAAAGTGCTTCCACCCGGCAATGTATTATGAGACAGACAGCAAATGCACAAAAACATATCAAATACATCGTGCAGAAAAAAAACTCTCTATAAGGTGCTAAAAAGCTAACAATATGCAGAGCCAAATAATTCCCATATATAGTGCTCAAATAATAAGCATCAAAAATCCCAGTCAATACAGAGTTCAACTGATGCCAAACAATTTCCACATACAGTGCCCAAATATGCACCAAAAATCCCATCCAATGAATACCAGTATACAGGGCTCAAAAAATCCCAATATACAGCCCAAATAATGCAGAACAAAACCGCTGTACAAGCCTAATATGAGATCAGAATACAGCAGGACGAACAATTCATCCTGCAAAAAAACCCTCAAGACCTCAAACATCTGAGGACGGAAAATAAAGATGTTCTGGATTATGGAAGACGGGGAGGGAAAAAAAAAGCAAAAATGGAAATTTGTCCCATCAGGACATAATGACTCCTAGGATTGCTGCTTCCTATAGGTGGCGCTATAGACCCTGTCCTCTGCATCTGGGAAGAGGAAATTTTCATATCTTATTTCCCATGAGGCATTGCACCCAGTGCTGTGAATTACCCCCTATAGAGAGGAGTGCGCAGTGATCCGACCTCCTCCAGTACGGAAAGTTCTGTGCTTCTACGCCTGCAGAGCGAGAGGTGAATAGACGCCGGGCCGGAGAACTGCTGGAAAGCCTCCATGTCAGACTGACGGGTGATCGGCTCCACCACGTCCCATCTTTATGTCAGGACAGCGACTCGTGTCTCGAGGTCTGAGGGACGGTCCGGTGCCGATATTTATCCAGGACTTTGAGCCCAGAACGGAGAAAGTGATTTATCACAAAGGAGAAGAGAGAATGAAGGAGGAGAACAAGGAAGGTGACAAGTGTCAGCCAAGAGAGAGGAGCCGGACGCCGACCACGACTGATGACGACATTGAGCCTGCACCGATTCTGAGGGACTGACGAGCAACAGCGGATTAGGTGGAAAATCATCAGTAAATTAACCTTGACTCTGCTGAGTAACAATCCACGACAGACTTAGGGACAGAAAGAAATCACAGAAGAGAACGGACAGAAGAGAGCCATGGGTCTGATCAAGACGCAGTTTGATCTAGCCATCTTTCAAATTCCATATTTCTCATTACTATACTCTGAATTAGACTAGAACTGGACTGGAATTGACTACAAGGTAACAGAATATAAAACCACTATGTTTCAGTTTCTTTTCACTTTCACCCCCATACTACTTTCTTTCTTCCTGTCTCCAATAATCCCCCCACCTAGTAAGGAAGTAGTCATTTCCCCCTCCATCCTCCTCAGCCACCTCACCTTTCCCTCAGAACTGTTCCTCCACATACAAGCCTTTTCCTCCAGACACACACGGCCTCATCATGTCCAGAATGGTGACCGGTCTGCAAACCATGTCCTATGAGGAACGGTTGCAGGATTTGGGAATGTTTAGCTTGCAAAAAAGAAGACTGAGAGGAGACTTAATAGCTGTCTACAAATATCTCAAGGGCTGTCACATTGCAGAAGGATCATCTTTATTCTCATTTGCACAAGGAAAGACTAGAAGCAATGGGATGAAACTGAATGGGAGGAGACACAGATTAGATATTAGAAAAAACTTTTTGACAGTTAGGGTGATCAAAGAGTTGAACAGGCTGCCACGAGAGGTGGTAAGTTCTCCTTCAATGGAAGTCTTCAAACAGAGGCTGGACAGACATCTGTCTGGGATGATTTAGAGAATCCTGCTTTGAGCAGGGGGTTGGACCAGATGGCCCAGGAGGTCCCTTCCAACTCTACCATTCTATGATTCTATGATCCTATCCGGCTCCCACCTTCTAACGCTCTGTCTGCTACTCCTCATTGCTGGCGACGTTTCCCCAAATCCTGGCCCTCCTCAACACATCCCCACACTCATTTCTAACACACTGCCACAATCCTCTACACGTTTTCGCAATGATGATAACCTCATACCCATTCACCCAGCCCCCACTCCCCCGGTCCCACTACCCGGAGCACTATGTAAAGCACGCTCTGTCTGCAATAAACTGTCGTATATCCATGCACTCTTCACCACCAACAAACTCTCCTTCCTTGCTATCACTGAAACCTGGCTCACCCACTCTGACTCAGCCTCTCCAGCTGCACTCTCTTATGGCGGACTCCATCTTTTTCACACCCCTCGCCCCAGCAAGAAACGTGGTGTTGGAGTTGGCTTGCTCCTCTCCAATACTTGCTCCTTTACCCTAATTCCACTACCCCCTCCGCTACTCTTCCCTCGTTTGAGGTGCACTCCGTCCGCATCTATTCCCCTTCCAACCTCCAGCTGGCTGTCATCTACCGCCCCCCAGAACTAGCCATCTCCACCTTTCTCGACCACTTCACCACCTGCCTGCTCCATTTCCTCTCTGTTGACATCCCCACTATCATCATGAGTGACTTTAACATCCCCATTGACACTTCCACCCCAGCGGCCTCTAAACTTTTATCGCTCACTGCCTCCTTTGGCCTCACTCAATGGTCCTCTGCGGCCACTCACAAAGATGGTCACACATTGGACCTTATCTTCACCCGCATCTGCTCCCTTACTAATCTCACTAACTCACCCCTACCCCTGTCTGACCACAACCTACTGACATTCTCTTCCCTCTCCTCTCCTACTATGCAACCCCCACTCCACAAAACCCCCACTCCACAAACTCGCTCATCCTCGCAGAAATCTCAAACACCTCAATTTACAATAGTTCTCCGAGTCCCTCCTCCCTCTTACAGACATAGCCTCACTTCATGACACAGATGCTGCTGCCACCTTCTACAACACCACAATAACAGCAGCACTTGATTCGGCCGCCCCCTCACACATAGCAAAACTCACACAATCAACAGGCAGCCCTGGCTGACCAGCCTCACCAAAGAACTGAGACGGGCTTCCAGGGTTGCTGAGCGGAGATGGAAGAAATCCGGCTCTGCCGAGCACTTAACCGCATACAAGCAGTCCCTCACCAGCTTCAAGTCCACACTCACTGCCGCAAAAACAAACTTACTTCTCATCTCTCATATCCTCCCTGTCTCACAACCCTAAACAGCTCTTCAACACTTTCAATTCTCTACTCCATCCCACAGCACCTCCCACCTCTCCTCTCATTTCTGCTGAAGACTTTGCCTCCTTCTTTAAGCAGAAGATCGATACGATCAGAGAAAGCTTTGGCCCACAGCCCCCAATGCCCCTCTTAGCTGCTCAGCCCTCTTCCTCCAAAAACAACTTCTCCACCATGACAGAAGATCAGCTCTCCACCCTCCTGTCACATCACATCTCACTACTTGCACACTTGACCTGCTCTTGTCCCACCTCATCACTAGCCTCGCCACAGTCTTCATCCCAACCCTAACACACCTCTTCAACCTCTCACTTACAAATGGTGTCTTCCCCTCATCCTTCAAACATGCCTCGATCACACCCATCCTCAAAAAGCCCTCTCTTGACCCATCATCTGCGTCTAGCTATCACCCAATATCTCTTATTCCCTTATGCCTCAAAACTAATGGAACAGCATGTCCATCTTGAACTGTCCTCCCACCTCTCCTCCTGCTCCCTCTTTGACTGCTTACAATCAGGCTTCCGACCGCATCACTCAACTAAACCTGCTCCAACTAAAGTCACCAACGACCTGCTAACCGCCAAGAGCAAGCGACACTACTCTGTCCTCCTTCTCCTGGACCTGTCTTCTGCCTTCGACACTGTGGACCATTCCCTCCTGCTCCAGATTCTCTCATCTCTGGGCATCACAGGCTTGGCCTTATCCTGGATCTCACCATACCTAACAGACCGGACATTGTGTCTCCCTCTCCCACACCACCTCCTCACCTCGCCCCCTGTCTGTCGGTGTTTCTCAAGGCTCAGTTCTAGGACCCCTACTCTTCTCCATCTATACCTTCGGCCTGGGACAGCTCATAGAATCCCAGGGTTTGCAGTGTCATCTCTATGCCGATGACACGCAGATCTACCTATCTGGACCTGACCTCACCTCCTTACTGACCAAAATCCCACAATGTCTGTCTACTATTTCAGCCTTCTTTTCTGCTCGCTTTCTAAAACTGAACGTGGAAAAAACAGAATTCATCATCTTTCCCCCATCTCACTCTACCCCCCCCACCAGACCTGTCCATCAATGTCAATGGCTACTCACTCTCCCCAGTCCCGCATGCTCGGTGCCTTGGGGTGATCCTCGACTCTGCCCACTCTTTCAAGCCACATATCCAAACCCTAGCCTCCTTCCTGCCGACTCAAACTCAAAATATTTCACGGATCCGTGCATTCCTTGACCAAGAAACCACAAAAACACTAGTGCACGCCCTCATCATCTCCCGCCTTGACTACTGCAACCTCCTACTCTCTGGCCTCACCTCTAACACTCTGGCACCACTCCAGTCCATCCTACACTCTGCTGCCCGACTAATCCACCTGTCTCCCTGTTATTCCCCAGCCTCCCCCCTATGCCAAGTCCTTCATTGGCTTCCTATCGTCCAGAGGCTCCAGTTCAAAACCCTAAATATAACCTACAAAGCCATCCACAATCTGTCTCCTCCATACATCTGTGACATGGTCTCCCGATACTTACCTACAAGCAACGTTCGATCCTCTCAAGATCTCCTTCTCTACTCCCCTCTTATCTCTTCCTCCCACAACAGCATAAAAGATTTCTCCCGTGCTTCCCCCATACTCTGGAACTCTCTACCCCAACACATCAGATTCTCGCCTACCATGGAAACCTTCAAAAAGAACCTGAAGACCGACAAGACTATAACCTGCAGTAACCACGATCCACCAAACCGCTGCACGACCAGCAGTACCCTCGCCTAGTATCCTCACCCATCCCTTGTAGACTGTGAGCCCTCGCGGGAAGGGTCCTCTCTCCTTCTGTACTTGTGTGTGCCTGTTTTGCTCATATTTATTGTACTTGTCTATATTTGCCCCTTTCACATGTAAAGCGCCATGGAATAAATGGCGCTATAAAAAATGTATAATAATAATAATAGTAAAAAGGACGGGACATCTGCAGACAAAAAGGTGGACAGATGCTCTAAGAAAGGAGAAAATTTCTGAAGGAAGCCGCCGAGTACGAAGACTCAGGACTGATAAAGACAGGACGACAGCGGAGAAACCGCGACTCCCAGATCAGAAAAAAATAATCAGGAAATGAAAGCTGTTGTCAGACGGAGAAAATGTAGAGAAAACCAGAGCAAGTCTGGAGAAAAATCATCTATTATAGGACGACGCCGGAGAGACGTCATCACATCCACCGGAGCCAACAAGGAGCCTCGCTGCTCACCTCGTGGTGTAAGAGGCCGGAGCTCCTCCATCATCACGTCCTGGTACCGATCCTGGTGTCCTTCTAGATACTCCCACTCCTCCATGGAGAGATAGACAGCGACGTCCTGACACCTTATAGGAACCTGACAACGACGACACCGTCACCACCCAGAATCCTCCAGTGCCGTCCTGTATAATGTCCCAGCAGTCACCTTCCCTCATCACCCAGAATCCTCCAGTGCCGTCTGTATAATGTCCCAGCAGTCACCTCTCCCTCATCACCCAGAATCCTCCAGTGCCGTCCTGTATAATGTCCCAGCAGTCACCTTCCTCTCATCACCCAGAATCCTCCAGTGCCGTTCCTGTATAATGTCCCAGCAGTCACCTTCCGCTCATCACCAGAATCCTCCAGTGCCGTCCTGTATAATGTCCCAGCAGTCACCTCTCCCTCATCACCCAGAATCCTCCAGTGCCGTCCTGTATAATGTCCCAGCAGTCACCTATCCCTCATCAACCAGAATCCTCCAGTGCCGTCCTGTATAATGTCCCAGCAGTCACCTCTCCGCTCATCACCCAGAATCCTCCAGTGCCGTCCTGAATAATGTCCCAGCAGTCACCTCTCCACTCATCACCCAGAATCCTCCAGTGCCGTCCTGTATAATGTCCCAGCAGTCACCTCTCCCTCATCACCCAGAATCCTCCAGTGCCGTCCTAATAATGTCCCAGCAGTCTCCTCTCCTCTCATCACCCAGAATCCTCCAGGCCGTCCTGTATAATGTCCCAGCAGTCACCTCTCCTGTCATCACCCAGAATCCTCCAGTGCGTCCTGTATAATGTCCCAGCAGTCAACTCTCCGCTCATCACCCAGAATCCTCCAGTGCCGTCCTGTATAGTGTCCCAGCAGTCACCTCTCCTCTCATCACCCAGAATCCTCCAGTGCCGTCCTGTATAATGTCCCAGCAGTCACCTCTCCGGTCATCACCCAGAATCCTCCCGTGCCGTCCTGTATAATGTCCCAGCAGTCACCTCTCCGCTCATCACCCAGAATCCTCCAGTGCCGTCCTGTATAATGTCCCAGCAGTCACCTCTCCGCTCATCACCCAGAATCCTCCCGTGCCGTCCTGTATAATGTCCCAGCAGTCACCTCTCCCTCATCACCCAGAATCCTCCAGTGCCGTCCTGTATAATGTCCCAGCAGTCACCTCTCCTTCATCACCCAGAATCCTCCAGTGCGTCCTGTATAATGTCCCAGCAGTCACCTCTCCGTCATCACCCAGAATCCTCCAGTGCCGTCCTGTATAATGTCCCAGCAGTCACTCTCCGCTCATCACCCAGAATCCTCCAGTGCCGTCCTGTATAATGTCCCAGCAGTCACCTCTCCCTCATCACCCAGAATCCTCCAGTGCCGTCCTGTATAATGTCCAGCAGTCACCTCTCCGTCATCACCCAGAATCCTCCAGTGCCGTCCTGTATAATGTCCCAGCAGTCACCTCTCCGCTCATCACCCAGAATCCTCCAGTGCCGTCCTGTATAATGTCCCAGCAGTCACCTCTCCGCTCATCACCCAGAATCCTCCAGTGCCGTCCTGTATAATGTCCCAGCAGTCACCTCTCCTCATCACCCAGAATCCTCCAGTGCCGTCCTGTATAATTCCCAGCAGTCACCTCTCCCCTCATCACCCAGAATCCTCCAGTGCCGTCCTGTATAATGTCCCAGCAGTCACCTCTCCCTCATCACCCAGAATCCTCCAGTGCCGTCCTGTATAATGTCCCAGCAGTCACCTCTCCTCATCACCCAGAATCCTCCAGTGCGTCCTGTATAATGTCCCAGCAGTCACCTCTCCTTCATCACCCAGAATCCTCCAGTGCGTCCTGTATAATGTCCCAGCAGTCACCTCTCCGCTCATCACCCAGAATCCTCCAGTGCCGTCCTGTATAATGTCCAGCAGTCACCTCTCGCTCATCACCCAGAATCCAGTGCCATCCTGTATAATGTCCCAGCAGTCACCTCTCCTCATCACCCAGAATCCTCCAGTGCCGTCCTGTATAATGTCCCAGCAGTCACCTCTCGCTCATCACCAGAATCCTCCAGTGCCGTCCTGTATAATGTCCCAGCAGTCACCTCTCCCTCTCACCCAGAATCTCCAGTGCCGTCCTGTATAATGTCCCAGCAGTCACCTCTCCTCATCACGAATCCTCCAGTGCCTCCTGTATAATGTCCCAGCAGTCACCTCTCCCTCATCACCCAGAATCCCCCAGTGCCGTCCTGTATAATGTCCAGCAGTCACCTCTCCGCTCATCACCAGAATCCTCCAGTGCCGTCCTGTATAATGTCCCAGCAGTCACCTCTCCGCTCATCACCCAGAATCCTCCAGTGCCGTCCTGTATAATGTCCCAGCAGTCACCTCTCGCTCATCACCCAGAATCCTCCAGTGCCGTCCTGTATAATGTCCAGCAGTCACCTCTCCCTCATCACCCAGAATCCTCCAGTGCCGTCCTGTATAATGTCCCAGCAGTCACCTCTCCACTCATCACCCAGAATCCTCCAGTGCCGTCCTGTATAATGTCCCAGCAGTCACCTCTCCTCTCATCACCCAGAATCCTCCAGTGCCGTCCTGTATAATGTCCCAGCAGTCCCTCTCCTCTCATCACCCAGAATCCTCCAGTGCGTCCTGTATAATGTCCCAGCAGTCACCTCTCCCCTCATCACCCAGAATCCTCCAGTGCCGTCCTGTATAATTCCAGCAGTCACCTCTCCGCTCATCACCCAGAATCCTCCAGTGCCGTCCTGTATAATGTCCCAGCAGTCACCTCTCCGCTCATCACCCAGAATCCTCCAGTGCCGTTCCTGTATAATGTCCAGCAGTCACCTCTCCGCTCATCACCCAGAATCCTCCAGTGCCGTCCTGTATAATGTCCCAGCAGTCACCTCTCCGCTCATCACCCAGAATCCTCCAGTGCCGTCCTGTATAATGTCCCAGCAGTCACCTCTCCGCTCATCACCCAGAATCCTCCAGTGCCGTCCTGTATAATGTCCAGCAGTCACCTCTCCCTCATCACCCAGAATCCTCC
>JARQOD010000739.1:0-40986 GCA_033576555.1 Oophaga sylvatica
TTTTTATTTTAAATTGATTTTTCGATGTGTTTAGCGAAAGTAATCTGCATCCTTCCCTCCCCATAGGAGCTATGACTGCGCTATTGAATTAGTGCTGGGTAGTAAATTCCCTAAAGGTGCCCTTTTTAACTTGTCTGTACCTGAACATGACGCTATGCGGTCTTATATCAAGGAATCTTTGGAGAAGGGTCATACCCAGACCATCCTCTTCACCCTTAGGGCCGGTTTTTCTTTGTGGCCAAAAAGATGGTTCATTAAGGCCGTGTATTGATTATCGTCTCTTGAACAATATACTGGAATCAATACCCGTTACCCTTGATTTCTGACCTGTTTTCCAGGGTAAAAAAACGCTACTTGGTTTACCAAGCTTGACCTCAGGGGGCATAAAACCTTTTTCCCCAATTAAGCACGGGGATAAATGGAAGACGGGCATTCAATACCCTGAAGGGCATTTTGAGTACCTAGTGATGCCCTTTGGGCTCACTAATGCCCCTTCCGTCTTCCAGTCCTTCATAATGACATTTTCGGGATTTTGGGGACAAATTTCTGATTGTTTTTTGGATGATATCTTGATTTTTTCAAATGACTGGGACTCTCATGTGAAAATGTTCGAACTGTTTTCCAGATTTTGAGAGAGATGCTCTGTATGTGAAGGGATCAAAGTGTCTTTTTGGCATACAGAGGATCTCATTTCTGGGATTCATTTTGTCCCCATCTGTTATTGAAATGGACCCGGTCAAGGTTCAGGCCATCTGTGATTGGGTCCAACCTACTTCATTAAAGGCTCTTCAGAGATTTTTGGGTTTTGCCAATTTTTATCGTAAATTTATTGGTAATTTCTCGGTTATTGTTAAACCATTAACTGATTTGACCAGAAAGGGTTCTGATGTGGTGAATTGGCCTCCTGAGGCAGTCTCTGCATTTCATCCTCAGACCAATGGTCAAACTGAGAGAACAAACCAGACATTGGAGACTTATCTAAGATGCTTTGTGTCTGCTGATCAGGATGACTGGGTCTCTTTTTGCCTTTGGCTGAGTTTGCTCTTAATAATAGGGCTAGCTCTGCCACTTTGATGTCTCCGTTTTTCTGTAATTCTGAGTTTCACCCTCGATTTTCTTCAGGACAGACGGAGGCTTCTGTCTGTCCAGGTGTTGACTCTGTTGTGGAGCGTATGCAACAGATTTGGGACCAGGTAGTGGAGAGGTTATCCCTCTCTCAGGAGAAGGCCCAGCGGTTTGCTAACCGGCATAGGACTGATGGTCCTCGGTTTAAAGTGGGGGACTTGGTCTGGTTGTCCTCAAAGAATATTCCTATGAGAGTGGCATCTCCTAAGTTTAAGCCTAGGTTCATTGGACCTTATAAGATCATGGAGATTATTAATCCTGTTTCTTTTCGTTTGCTTCTTCCAGGGACATTTAAGATCCATAACGTGTTCCACAAGTCCTTGTTGAAGAGGTTTGTTGAGCCAGTGGTTCCTGCTGCTGTGCCTCCTGACCCTGTTTTGGTTGAGGGCAATCTGGAGTATGTGGTTGAGAAAATATTAGATTCTAGTTTTTCTAGACGGAAACTCCAGTATTTGGTTAAATGGAGAGGTTATGGTCAGGAAGACAATTCTTGGGTGTTTGCTTCGGACATCCATGCTAGGAGACTTATCCGTGCGTATCATAGAACTCATCCTGACCGACCTGGTTGCTCAAATGAGGGTTCGGTGACCCCTCCTCAAGGGGGGGGTACTGTTGTGAATGGGTTTGAGATGAGTTCTGAGCAGAGGCTTCCTCTGGTGGTTACAAGCAGTGCTGGTCTGTCCAGTGAAGATTGTGAGGACTGGGAATCAGGTGTTACTGACTAGTCTTATTTAAGGGAGTCACCTTCCCATCAGGGTTGCCGGTGATCAATTGTTCTGGTCTGAATCCTTCATTCCTGTTTCCCTTGTAGCCTGCTGTGTCGTGTCTGCATCTCCTGCTAACAGATAAGACATTTTCTTCTTTTTGTTTTTGTGCTATATTTTTGCATGTTGTCCTGCACGTCTGTGGGGGCCTTCAGGGTCCCCTCCGGGGGCTTTTACCCTTTCAGTTTAGTTCAGCCACTGATGTTTGTACTTTTGCTTTTTCCAGTTTTTTCAGTGGCTGCTGTTTTGATTTTGTTACACCAGAGAACTAATTTAGGTGGTAGAGGTCGTGTGATCTCAGGTGTTTTTGAAATTAGTAGAGTTGGTGCTTTTCAGGGTTTTCTGGGATTGCAGTAAGTACCCTTCCTATCCTTTTCTATTAAGTTAGTTTGGGCCCCAGCGTTTGCTCATACTATTTTCTTTCTGTGTCAGTATTTCATCTTGTCTAACCGCCATTACTTGTTTGGGGGCTTTCTATTATCTTTGGGGTTCTGCTCCGGGGCAGATAGCTTTCCTATTTCTATCTTTAGGTGTAGTTAGTTTCTCAGGCTGTGACGAGGCGTCTAGGACCAACGTAGGAACGCTCCACGGCTGCCTCTAGTTGTGGTGGTTAGTCAGGGTACTGCAATCTCATAGATTCCAACTGCTCTGGTGTATTGCCTTTTTTACCTGCACTCCTCAGCTACCGAAACATAACAGTATCACCGGCCCAAAAATTGAAAATTGTATGGTACTCACAGAAGGGAAAAAATATTGTGAAAGAAAAAAGGTTGTCAGAGTTGTCAGAGATATTTTTCTGTTTGTTGCATTTTTTTCCCTCTGTATCTCTGGGTGCTGGGGAGGATCTTTTCTCTCAATGGAGTTTGCACAGTTGTCTGGCCGTGTGGATCAGCTTGCCACTGAGGTTCGGAGTATTGCTATCTATCTTGCAGGGTTGCCTGTTGTGGAACCTAGGATTCCCATGCCAGATTTGTTTTTGGGGGATCGAGCTAAGTTTCAGAATTTCAAAAATAATTGTAAATTGTTTTTTGCCTTAAAATCTAAGTCCTCAGGGAACGCAGCGCAGCAGGTTCAAATGATCATCTCTCTCCTGCGCGGCGATCCTCAGGATTGGGCTTTTTCCCTGACACCTGGGGATCCTGTTTTGAGTGATGTTGATGCATTTTTTCAGGCTTTGGGGTTATTGTACGATGAGCCTAATCTCACTGATCAAGCTGAAAAAGCCTTGTTGGCATTAAATCAGGGGCCTTATGACGCTGAGTTATACTGTCAGAGATTCCGTAGGTGGGCAGTCCTGACCAAATGGAATGACGACGCTTTGGCAGCCCTTTTCCGGAAGGGTCTGTCAGATAATGTAAAGGATGTTATGGTGGGATTCCCTGTCCCCTCTGGTCTCAATGATTCTATGTCATTAGCGATTCAAATTGACAGACGTTTGCGTGAGCGGAGAAGTATGCGTGGAATGGTGTTGCCTTGTGAACCAGCTCCTGAACCCATGCAGTGTGATAGAGTGGTGTCTGGGGCACAGCGTCATGAGTTTCGAAAGCGCAATGGGTTATGTTTCTACTGTGGTGATGCCTCTCATGCTGTTTCAGTCTGCCCTAAGCGGGGAAGATGTTTTGCACGCTCAGTTGTCTTGGGTAGTGTTCAGACTAAGTTTTTATTAACTGTCACTCTGATATGCTCTCTGTCCTCATTTTCTGCTCAGGCTTTCGTTGATTCTGGAGCAGCTATTAACCTGATGGAATTATGATTTTGCTAAACGTTGTGGGTTTCCCTTGATACCCCTACAGAAGTCTATTCCCCTACTGGGGATCGATTCTACCCCTTTGGCTGAGAATAAACCCCAGTTTTCTACTCAGGTGATAATGAGGGTTGAACCTGATCACCAGGAGTGCTGCAAATTTTTGGTTCTGTATAATCTGCATGACATTATCGTGCTGGGTTTCCCTTGGTTACAGTCTCATAATCCTGTTTTGGATTGGAAATCTGTGTCTGTAACCAGTTGGGGCTGCCAATGTGTTAATACCAACACTCCTGTTTTTTCTGCCTCCCCCCAGGCTCAGGATGTTCCTGACTTTTTGATTGATTTTTCTGATGTGTTTAGCGAAAGTAAATCTGCATCCTTGCCTCCCCATAGGAGCTATGACTGCGCTATTGAATTAGTGCTGGGTAGTAAATTCCCTAAAGGTCGCCTTTTTAACTTGTCTGTACCTGAACATGACGCTATGCGGTCTTATATCAAGGAATCATTGGAGAAGGGTCATATCAGACCATCCTCTTCACCCTTAGGTGCCGGTTTTTTCTTTGTGGCCAAAAAAGATGGTTCATTAAGGCCGTGTATTGATTATCGTCTCTTGAACAATATTACTGTGAAATATCAATACCCGTTACCCTTGATTTCTGACCTGTTTTCCAGGGTGAAAAACGCTACTTGGTTTACCAAGCTTGACCTCAGGGGGCATATAACCTTATTCGCATTAAGCACGGGGATGAATGGAAGACGGCATTCAATACCCCTGAAGGGCATTTTGAGTACCTAGTGATGCCCTTTGGGCTCACTAATGCTCCTTCCGTCTTCCAGTCCTTCATGAATGACATTTTCAGGGATTTTGTGGACAAATTTCTGATTGTTTATTTGGATGATATCTTGATTTTTTCAAATGACTGGGACTCTCATGTGAAACATGTTCGAACTGTATTCCAGATTTTGAGAGAGAATGCTCTGTATGTGAAGGGATCAAAGTGTCTTTTTGGCATACAGAGGATGTCATTTCTGGGATTCATTTTGTCCCCATCTGTTATTGAAATGGACCCGGTCAAGGTTCAGGCCATCTGTGATTGGGTCCAACCTACTTCATTAAAGGCTCTTCAGAGATTTTTGGGTTTTGCCAATTTTTATCGTAAATTTATTGGTAATTTCTCGGTTATTGTTAAACCATTAACTGATTTGACCAGAAAGGGTTCTGATGTGGTGAATTGGCCTCCTGAGGCAGTCTCTGCATTTCATCCTCAGACCAATGGTCAAACTGAGAGAACAAACCAGACATTGGAGACTTATCTAAGATGCTTTGTGTCTGCTGATCAGGATGACTGGGTCTCTTTTTTGCCTTTGGCTGAGTTTGCTCTTAATAATAGGGCTAGCTCTGCCACTTTGATGTCTCCGTTTTTCTGTAATTCTGAGTTTCACCCTCGATTTTCTTCAGGACAGACGGAGGCTTCTGTCTGTCCAGGTGTTGACTCTGTTGTGGAGCGTATGCAACAGATTTGGGACCAGGTAGTGGAGAGGTTGTCCCTCTCTCAGGAGAAGGCCCAGCGGTTTGCTAACCGGCATAGGACTGATGGTCCTCGGTTTAAAGTGGGGGACTTGGTCTGGTTGTCCTCAAAGAATATTCCTATGAGAGTGGCATCTCCTAAGTTTAAGCCTAGGTTCATTGGACCTTATAAGATCATGGAGATTATTAATCCTGTTTCTTTTCGTTTGCTTCTTCCAGGGACATTTAAGATCCATAACGTGTTCCACAAGTCCTTGTTGAAGAGGTTTGTTGAGCCAGTGGTTCCTGCTGCTGTGCCTCCTGACCCTGTTTTGGTTGAGGGCAATCTGGAGTATGTGGTTGAGAAAATATTAGATTCTAGTTTTTCTAGACGGAAACTCCAGTATTTGGTTAAATGGAGAGGTTATGGTCAGGAAGACAATTCTTGGGTGTTTGCTTCGGACATCCATGCTAGGAGACTTATCCGTGCGTATCATAGAACTCATCCTGACCGACCTGGTTGCTCAAATGAGGGTTCGGTGACCCCTCCTCAAGGGGGGGGGTACTGTTGTGAATGGGTTTGAGATGAGTTCTGAGCAGAGGCTTCCTCTGGTGGTTACAAGCAGTGCTGGTCTGTCCAGTGAAGATTGTGAGGACTGGGAATCAGGTGTTACTGACTAGTCTTATTTAAGGGAGTCACCTTCCCATCAGGGTTGCCGGTGATCAATTGTTCTGGTCTGAATCCTTCATTCCTGTTTCCCTTGTAGCCTGCTGTGTCGTGTCTGCATCTCCTGCTAACAGATAAGACATTTTCTTCTTTTTGTTTTTGTGCTATATTTTTGCATGTTGTCCTGCACGTCTGTGGGGGCCTTCAGGGTCCCCTCCGGGGGCTTTTACCCTTTCAGTTTAGTTCAGCCACTGATGTTTGTACTTTTGCTTTTTCCAGTTTTTTCAGTGGCTGCTGTTTTGATTTTGTTACACCAGAGAACTAATTTAGGTGGTAGAGGTCGTGTGATCTCAGGTGTTTTTGAAATTAGTAGAGTTGGTGCTTTTCAGGGTTTTCTGGGATTGCAGTAAGTACCCTTCCTATCCTTTTCTATTAAGTTAGTTTGGGCCCCAGCGTTTGCTCATACTATTTTCTTTCTGTGTCAGTATTTCATCTTGTCTAACCGCCATTACTTGTTTGGGGCTTTCTATTATCTTTGGGGTTCTGCTCCGGGGCAGATAGCTTTCCTATTTCTATCTTTAGGTGTAGTTAGTTTCTCAGGCTGTGACGAGGCGTCTAGGACCAACGTAGGAACGCTCCACGGCTGCCTCTAGTTGTGGTGGTTAGTCAGGGTACTGCAATCTCATAGATTCCAACTGCTCTGGTGTATTGCCTTTTTTACCTGCACTCCTCAGCTACCGAAACATAACAGCTGTTGTAACGCTGCTGTGATACCATAATTTCCCTCGGGATCAATAAAGTGTATCGTATCGTATCGTAGTTACTTGAACTGTTGCTCACACGTTGCACCTACATAGTAACTGTCACGATAATATAAATATGCTGTATGGTTTTCTTTAATCGTCACCCATTTCTAGAACACTCCATGGCTCACCGACATTCTCTGCAGACACACGCTCTGGGCTTTTTGATCCCCCCTCCCAGCTTCTTCTCCCTACACACTCTGTGTAACGTGATACTAGTTTGCTAGCAGCCCTGATTAGCTTTAATGACCAGCTGAATCTGGTTTGAGGCAGCTCCAGACCATGTGCTCCTTTGTTCATGTAGAAACACAATATTAGGGCATATTGACCCCAGTTGGTGCTATAGATATGAAAGTTACAGATTAGCATGCCCATCGGTAGACCTACACCCCAGTGAAATCTCTAGGACCCAGAACCATCAGAATCCGAGGAATGGATTTCTCCATAAGCAGGTCATGTAGCCACTTTGTGCTTATGCTAAAATGAACCCCCATGTCATGCTGAGCATAATGATAATTTTGTCTTCTACGAGGTTCACCCTAAGAGATATGGGTAATAGAGTATTTCATAACTTCAGAAAGGGGAGTTCCCCAACAACCCCCAGAGGGGTCAGCCCAGGGGAAGTTCCTTAGTTTAGAGACCAACTATAAAATAGGGACAGCCATTTTGCAGGCAGTTCAGTGCTTGAAGGAGGACAGCATATACCATCCTTGCTGTGGACTGAACCCTGGTCCTTGGGAACCCCTCACACACCACACGGCAATCGTGATATGAAATAACTAAGTTTTTCACCTTTCATCCTTTTTATTTTGTAATTGCTCTGCACATATTGTAATCTGTCTCCCTTTATAATATCTTGTATACTTTTGTAAACACTGCCTACTTTTTTGGAGTAAAATATAAAATGACTAGCTTTGTTTCTCCTTGCTCTATAAACGTATCCTCACGACCTCCATGCTAAATTAAGCCAAAGCTACTGATTGGGGTTGGCTCCTGACCGAATATTCATAGAATCAGGAGCTGGTGGTGGCAAAGTGTGTTCTGGGGTATCTGGGAGACTGGCAGTGAAGATCGGGGTTTGATAAGTGTATATCCCGCCTGGGACGGCAATAGGTTATCGTCCTCACTGCAGAGTTCCTAATAGCCAGTACACATCCAGGCGACTCGTCTGGCGACTACTTATCCTTGGTGCAGTTCCCTGATCGACCTGAGGGTATGGGGGAGTGTTGTGACACTTGGGGATCAGCAAAACTAAGGCCCGGCTGTCTCAACACTTCTTTTGGCCTAAGATGGGGACACGTGACCAACTACTGCAGCTCCTGTATCACATGTCAAAGAGTACGGAAGTCAGGGTCTGTTCCCAAGGTCCCCTGATCTCTGCCAGTTATAGAGGAGCATTTTGTCATGGGTGTATCGCCACGAGGATCGTCGCAATTACACACTCTGACTTCTCACAGCTGAGTTGCTGTTTCTTTGTGTTTGGTAATGAGGGAGTTAATTTTACCTAGCTCTTTGCTAAGACTAGGTCCAGCCTCGCCCGGCTGCTTTTGATTATGTTCTAATTAGATTCCTTCATATACCTGCCAGTCTGCTTGTTAGATGCCGGTGAAAGCATTCATGTAGTCTAGCAGACTGGATCGGTTCTGAGAATATTTAAGCTAAGAGCTCCTTAGTTGTTTTTACTCTTTCAGCTTATAGTTTATCTCTGAGACCTTAGGTGTTCCTACTGTGTGTGAGTGTTGTATGTAAGACTTTATTTACTTTATTTCTTGTCTTTTTTGTATGTCTTTCTGTTCATTAACCGTTACCTGTTCATTCCCTTTGGTGGTAATCAGGGTCCTTCTTAGGACTAGATTACAGTTGGCAGGGATTGATAGGAGACAGGGTTTACGCTGGTGGCCTGGACCTCTGTACCTTTAACAGTACCTCCAGGTAGAGGGATTAGTTAGGACCCAGTTTAGAGTCAGCATAGACCCCGGTCACCCTCTAGCCGGAGACAGCATATAACGGATTCCGTATTGACCCACTGGACATTGTCAGGTAATTCTATGTTATCATATATCTATGCGCATGTTATATAGGATGTTGCCCTTTTGATATAGATTACTGACATCACATATATATATATCTGCTATACAGCGTGACATTTTCACCGGCCATAAAAAATTATCTCTAGTTACCATGGATCCAGTAGCCCAGCTGGCTCTGCAGTTGCAGGGATTATCCATGGAGCTGACGGACATTAAGTCCAAAGTTTTGTCTCCCCTGGAGCAAACCAGAGTTGAACCTAAGGTGGCTCTTCCAGATAGGTTCACTGGTGGGCGAGACAAATTTTTTACCTTCCGGGAGGCTTGTAAATTATATTTTCGGCTTCGGCCGCGACCATCAGGGAGTGATGAGCAGAGAGTGGGAATTGTTATCTCACTTCTTCAAGGGGACCCTCAATCCTGGGCATTTTCCCTTCCTCCGGGATCCCCGGCTCTACAGTCTGTAGATCAATTTTTTACTGCTCTGGGATTGGTATATGATGACCCAGATCGGGTCTCTCTTGCTGAGACTAAATTACGTAAGATACAGCAGGGAGATCGTCCTGCGGAGGAATTTGCTTCTGAGTTTTGTAGATGGGCCACGGATACTCAGTGGAATGACCCAGCTCTTAGGAGCCAGTTTTGTCATGGGCTTTCTGACAAATTAAAAGACGTTTTGGCTCAGTATGAGTCTCCTCCTTCTCTGGAGGCTGCTATGGCCCTAGCTATCCGTACTGATAGACGGCTTCGGGAGAGGGGTGAGGTAACTCCACTCCCTGTTGTTACTCCACCTACTACTAAAGTCCCTTATACTGAGGTTCCCCTGGTCTGTTCTGAGGAACCCATGCAGTTGGGAGAGACATCTTTTTGTAGGAGGGAATCGGCGGTGCGCCGCAAGACTAGAAGGTGTTTCTTTTGCGGGAGAGAGGGACATTTTGTTGGGGGGTGTCCATCCCGGGCCTCTTTGAGCAAAGGAGTTAACCTGGGAGTGTGTATTTCGTCCCCAAATCCCTCTCAGTTTCTCGTGCCTGCGGAGGTGGTGATTGGTACTAGAACTGAGAGGATTTCTGTTTTTCTTGATAGTGGGTCCGGGGCTAATCTGGTGGACACTCGGTTTGCCCAGGTGCATGGTATGCAACTGAGTGTATTGGCCAAACCGGTCCCTATAGTCTCTATTGATTCTAGACCTCTCGGTCAAGGTAGCTTGGTACAAGCTGTTCATAACATAGATCTTCGAGTAGGGGCAATACATAAAGAGCAATTGTCTTGTTATGTGTTGGAGGGTCTACCTACTCCTATTGTGTTGGGACTTCCTTGGTTGGCTAAACATAACCCAGTGATTGATTGGCAATCCAGAAAGATAAGCCAGTGGGGTGAATTTTGCAGGAATAACTGCATGAGCACGGTCATCGGTGCGGTTGTGCCTAGGACTTTGTCTCCTTTTCTGGAGGACTTTGGGGAGATGTTCTCAGAGGAGGGGTGTAAAGAGTTACCTCCTCATCGCGCATATGACTGCTCAATAAAGTTGCTTCCTGATGCCTTATCTCGTACTTTCTCGGGGGCCGGGAAGACGGATGATCCGGTTCCTATTCCTCAGGAGGGAGTTGTAGTGTCAGCTGTATGCTCTGAGCTTGAGGGGGAGGTATTGGGGGCTCAGGGGGACGCCCCTGTGGGACTTCCAGGGAGACTGATAGTTCCAGATCGGTTAAGACTGAAGGTTACGGGGAACCGTTACAAACGGATGGCTGATAGGGGGAGAGTTTCTGGTCTAGATCTGAAGGTGAACGATCTGGTTTGGTTGTCTACCAGGAATATAAAACTTAAAGTTTCCTCCTGGAGGTTGGGTCCCAGATTCATCGGGCCGTACAGGATCAGTTCCATAATTAATCCTGTGGCATTTCGTCTGGACCTCCCTCCTACGTTTAAAATTCATAATGTGTTTCACAAGTCATTACTTAAAAAGTATGTGGCACCAGTCATACCGTCACCTCTACCTCCTCCTTCAGTGGTGGTCAATGATAACGTGGAATTTCATGGGTCGAAAATCATTGACTCACGTCTCAGTCGCCGATCCCTTCAGTACTTGGTTCATTGGAGGGGGTATGGTCCTGAGGAGAGGACGTGGGTCCCTGCGTCTGATGTTAACGCAGATCGATTGGTTCGGACCTTTCACACAACTCACCCGGGCAGACCTGGCCCTGAGGGTCCGAAGTCCCCTCGTAGAGGGGGGGGTACTGTCATGGGTGTATCGCCACGAGGATCGTCGCGATTACACACTCTGACTTCTCACAGCTGAGTTGCTGTTTCTTTGTGTTTGGTAATGAGGGAGTTAATTTTACCTTGCTCTTTGCTAAGACTAGGTCCAGCCTCGCCCGGCTGCTTTTGATTATGTTCTAATTAGATTCCTTCATATACCTGCCAGTCTGCTTGTTAGATGCCGGTGAAAGCATTCATGTAGTCTAGCAGACTGGATCGGTTCTGAGAATATTAAAGCTAAGAGCTCCTTAGTTATTTTTACTCTTTCAGCTTATAGTTTATCTCTGAGACCTTAGGTGTTCCTACTGTGTGGTGAGTGTTGTATGTAAGACTTTATTTACTTTATTTCTTGTCTTTTTTGTATGTCTTTCTGTTCATTAACCGTTACCTGTTCATTCCCTTTGGTGGTAATCAGGGTCCTTCTTAGGACTAGATTACAGTTGGCAGGGATTGATAGGAGACAGGGTTTACGCTGGTGGCCTGGACCTCTGTACCTTTAACAGTACCTCCAGGTAGAGGGATTAGTTAGGACCCCAGTTTAGGGTCAGCATAGACCCCGGTCACCCTCTAGCCGGAGACAGCGTATAACGGATTCCGTATTGACCCACTGGACATTGTCAGGTAATTCTATGTTATCATATATCTATGCGCATGTTATATAGGATGTTGCCCTTTTGATATAGATTACTGACATCACATATATATATATCTGCTATACAGCGTGACACATTTCCAGTGGATCGCTGTGGACATTGTGGGCCCATTGGCAGTTCCCTGCAGATCGGGAAAGGAATACATCCTCACTGTGGTAGACTACGCTACCCGGTACCCGAAGGCAGTGGCTTTGTCCTCAACTTTGGCAGATAAGGTGGCAGATGCCCTGTTGGCCACCTTTTCATGAGTAGGATTTCCCAGGGAGATGCTTACCGACCAAGGGACCCAATTTATGTCTCGCCTAATGGAGGCTCTCTGTAAGAAAATGCAGGTGAAGCGTCTGGTATAGAGTGCGTATCACCCCCAAACCAATGGCTTGTTTGAGCGCTTCAACGGTACCCTCAAACGATGCTACGCATGCTGATTGAGACCCAAGGGTGCGATTGGGAGCGGTAACTCCCACGCCTGCTGTTCACTTACCGAGAGGTTCCGAAGGCCTCTACGGGGTTCTCCCCCTTCGAGCTCCTCTATGGCAGGCGAGTCCGGGGGATCCCTTGGATTGGTAAGGGAATCCTGGGAAGAAGAGCCGAACCCTCCAGAAGTGTCCATCATGGATTATGTCATGCACTTCCGTTACAAGATGCAGACCTTGACGCAGTTGATGCATGATAACATGACGCAGGCTCAGGCTGACCAGAAGCACTGGTATGACCAGAACGCCCGGGAGCGGACCTACCAGGTGGGTCAGAAGGTGTGGGTGCTGGTCCCCGTACCAAAGCATAAGATTCAGGCAGCCTGGGAAGGCCCGTAAATCGTGCACCAACAGCTCAACCCAGTCACCTACGTGTTCACTCTTGACCACGCCCGGGGTAGGCGCAAGGTCTTTCTTGTCAATATGATGAAGGCTCATCACGAACATGAAGCCTGCGTTCTACCGGTCTGCAGCCTGCCCGAGGACAGAGAGCAACTTTCCAGCGGATGGTCAACCACCTGCTTCAGGGGCTGGAGAAGTACGGAGTGGTGCACCTGGATGACATTGCCGTCTTCAGTTCCTCTGGGAGGAACATCTTCAGCATCTCCAGGAGGTGCTCAAGCGTGTTCACCAAGCAAGCCTGACCATCAAGCTGGGGAAGTGCCAGATGGGCATGAGTGAAGTCCACTACCTGGGGCACCGGCGCTTTGTTCAGAACTATAGCAGCCTTGCAAAGCCCTTGACGGACCTCACCAGGAAGAAGCTACCCCAGACAGTTGACTGGACTGACGGCTGTGAGGAGGCCTTCCAGGCTTTGAAAACAGCCCTGAGCAGCTCTCCCGTGTTAAAAGCAGTCGACAGCAGTAGGCCATTCCTGGAACAGACCGACGCCAGCGAGTTTGGCCTCGGTGCTGTGCTCAGCAAGGTAGACTCAGGGAACCAAGAGCACACCGTGTTGTACCTGTGCCGGAAGTTTCTGCCGAGGGAAGTGGCCTATTACACCATAGAGAAGGAGTGCCTGGCCATGGTTTAGGCCCTGCAACGTTTACAGCCCTACCTGTACGGTCGCACCTTCACTGTGGTGACCAACCACAACCCCCTGAGCTGGCTGCAATCCATGTCTGGTACTAGCGGAAGGTTGCTACGTTGGAGCATTGCCCTCCAACAGTATGACTTTGCCGTGAAACACAAAAAGGGCAGCGAGCATGGCAATGCCAACGGGTTGTCCCGCCGGGGCGAACCTACCGAGGTGCGCATAGAGGAGTACCGAGAGGTCCTGCCTCCGTAGCGCAGTCCAAAAGGGGGAGGTGTCACGATAATATAAATATGATGTATGGTTTTCTTTAATCGTCACCCATTTCTAGAACACTCCATGGCTCACCGACACTCTCTGCAGACACACGCTCTGGGCTTTTTGATCCCCCCTCCCAGCTACTTCTCCCTGCACACTCTGTGTAACGTGATACTAGTTTGCTAGCAGCCCTGATTAGCTTTAATGACCAGCTGAATCTGGTTTGAGGCAGCTCCAGACCATGTGCTCCTTTGTTCATGTAGAAACATAATATTAGGGCATATTGACCCCAGTTGGTGCTATAGATATGAAAGTTACAGATTAGCATGCCCATCGGTAGACCTACACCCCAGTGAAATCTCTAGGACCCAGAACCATCAGAATCCGAGGAATGGATTTCTCCGTAAGCAGGTCATGTAGCCACTTTGTACTTATACTTAAATGAACCCCCATGTCATGCTGAGCATAATGATAATTTTGTTTTCTACGAGGTTCACCCTAAGAGATATGGGTAATAGAGTATTTCATAACTTCAGAAAGGGGAGTTCCCCAACCCCCCCAGAGGGGTCAGCCTAGGGGAAGTTCCTTAGTTTAGGGACCAACTATAAAACAGGGACAGCCATTTTGCAGGCAGTTCAGTGCTTGACGGAGGACAGCATGTACCATCCTTGCTGTGGACTGAACCCTGGTCCTTGGGAACCCCTCACACACCACACGGCAATCGTGATATGAGATAACTAAGTTTTTCACCTTTCATCCTTTTTATTTTGTAATTGCTCTGCACATATTGTAATCTGTCTCCCTTTATAATATCTTGTAAACTTTTGTAAACACTGCCTACTTTTTTGGAGTAAAATATAAAATTACTAGCTTTGTTTCTCCTTGCTCTATAAACGTACCCTCACAACCTATATCGGGTCAGGAGCTACTGATTGGGGTTGGCTCCTGACGCAATATTCATAGAACCAGGAGCTGGTGGCATCAAAGTGTGTTCTGGGGTATCTGGGAGACTCTGGCAGTGACGGTCGGGATTTGATGAGGAAGCAGAGCGAAACGCGCGTCGGGGCAGTGGGACATCCGAGGACTGACACCAGTCTATGGTATGTATTATGCTTGATTCATGTGAATTTTTGCTACATTGTATTTAGGGGTCTATTGTGGACGGTTAGTCTTACTTAGCGTTATGCTATTTAGTAGCAAATGTCAGTTGCACCGTCATTTTCCCAAGGTTTAGTGGCATATCATACATGAAACTGCTTTATACCTTCATATACATATAGACTGCAGTGATTCAGTTCCTATGGGGGTAACATGTTCCTTTTAATTGTGATCCTGCATTTTTTGTAAGCACGATTTTAATATTGTCTTAATAAAGATATTTTGTATTGGTTATACCATTGTTTGGAACCATTCCTTATTACTGATTGGTTTTCCATGAGCATAATAATGGTTAACAAAAGTACGGGGGACCCCACGCCATTTTTTTTTTTAGGGATTCCTCTATTTTTGCTAACCAACCAAGATAAGCAGGCTGCTGTGGCCTGGTATTATCAGGCTTGCAAGTTTCATGGATATTGGATCCTTAACAGCCTTAAATACCAGGCCTCAGTAGTCTACTTCATCTGGCTGGTTAACAAAAATACGCTCTGTTGGCCAAGAGTGAAATTTTGACTCTTCTTGTAGGTTAATTTGATGAATGGTTGTTATTTAACCCCTATATCAGCTCCTACAGTTTATTGTACTGTTATCTTGTCAAAACAGGAATGCAGGGTCAGTGAACAATGATGTTTGCTGATACGTTAATTACACATTATGCCAGGCCATGCAGTTTGTTGACTTGCAAACTTTGAATGACAAACTGTATGTTGTGGTTTAGTGGTTTACTCAGCTGCACACAGAGGTAGACACAGTGTCACAATAATGTAAAAATGACGAATGGTTTTCCTTATTAATTCCCATGATTTCTAGAACTTTCAGCTCCCTTCATAGCTGCAGACTCATGTCTTTCTAGCCTGCATGTAACCCAATACTTCCTCTCACTCCTTCCTCTTCCCTCCTCCCTCAGGAATGTTCTTTGTCTAAAAAAACCCCATGTGCTTGCTGTATGTGTGGGAGATATTACAGAGGCCATAACTCAACACCAGTTTATAGTAGGAATATGAAAGTTACATATCTGGGACCGGCACTTCGGAAGCGACACTACAGCGCCTCTTGCTAAGGTTTAGCGCCAGCAGAATCTGAGAAATGGATTCCTCCCGAACCAAGCGGAATAGACAGTCTGGGTTTAGTGTCGCTAGGAAGCTAAGTCCAAGATATGTTGAATGACGGTTCTGCCATTATTCTGCTAGGTTCTCCAGCCAAGTTATGATAATTATAAATTTTGTTAGCAAATCTGTAACTCTGGAAAAAGGGGAGGGCTGTGGTAACTCAACCCCCTTTAGTGATGTCACAGCCCCCAAGTATAACTTACTGTGAGTCCGCCTGGCCCTCAGTTGCTGCCTGGGAGCTGTTGCACCAAGACCCTCCATGCATTTTGATGTATCGCCCATTCCCCGCCAGCATGGTTAGCCGGGAGTGAACTAAGCCACATGTGAGTGTTTCTGTTTTTAATCCTCTTTTTATTTAGTAATTGCTTTGTATATACTCTACTTGTCTCATATTGTAAAATCTTTTTATACCTTCTGTAAACACTGCCTACCTTTTTGGAGTAAAATATAAAATTACTAGTTCATCTCTATGCTCTATAACGAATTTGCATGTGCCTGAAGTGAATTACACTACTAATTTGGGTTGGCTTCAGACCCCCTTTAATTAATTATGAAATCAGAGCTGGTGGCAACAAAGTGTGCTCTAGGCTAGAGGGGCACCGCTCATCGTTCATCACACGGGTACACTGCGGCTTTAAGAACTTCCTTTGGTTTATTATAGTCAGCATGAACCAAGGGGGATAGTAAAGAAAATAAAACACACTGGGCAAAGCAGGAACACAAAACAAAATCATGGCAGAACAAACACAGTCCTTCTGTGAGTGGGGTCCCGGTGGGGTCCCTCCCGCTCATGGCTGACAGAACCCACACGGTTCGGTTCTCTAGTCCATGGAGCACTCTCCTGCAGTGCTCCTTCTCCAGGCCCACGCACTGAATACTGAAAGTTCTTTCCTTCAGCCATTTAAGCCCAGACCATGTGACTCCTCAACCACGTTATTGATCACATGATTGTGGCCTCACCAAGGTCCTGTAAGCACACAGTGGTGCTAGCTCTGTAGGGGGAGATATGGGTGGAATACTCTCCCACCCAATCTATCATACCTCTCAACCGTCCCGGATCTAGCGGGATAGTGCCGATTTTGACCCTCACACCCGTTGTCCCGCCCGGGAGTATTTTTCCCACACTGCACTGAGATAAGCTGCCACGCCCCCCATACTCCCTATCCTCGTCCTCCCAGAGAGACCCACCTCAGCCAGCAATGACGTCACTAGGCTGCTCTCTTCTGTGCACACAGGACCTGTGATGAGGTCACAGGAGGGATGAGTCAGGGGTCACATGATCAGGGGCCTCGGTGTGTGCAGGACTCTGCTGTGCTGGTTGTCATAGTGTTGGATGAGGGGAAGTTTATGCATACCTCCCAACTTTTGAAGATGGGAAAGAGGGACAAAGGATGCTGCAAATTTTAGGGCACGCCCTTAACCACACCCATTTCACAACTAGTCACACCCATGTCCACGCCCCAACCACACCCATTTAGCACTGCTGATCACACTGACTGGTACTGAGGGGACAATGGCTGGCATTATGGGCATAGTGGCTGGCACTGTGGGGCTGGTACTGTGGGCACACTGACTGGTACTTAGGAAAAGAAAGAACAGAGAGAGAAAAAAAAAAATAGAGAAAGAAAGGAGAGGAAAGAAAGAACAGAGAGAGAAAGAAACAAAGAAAGTTGAAAGAATGAACAGAGAGAAAGAAAGAAAACAGAGAAAGAAAGAGGGAATAGAAAAAAGAACAGAGAGAGAGAAAAAAAGAAAGGTGAAAGAAAGAACAGATAGGGAGAGAGAAAGAAAGAGAGAAAAGAAAGAATAGAGAAAGAAAGATGGGAAAGAAAGAACAGAGAGAAAGAAAGAGAGGAAAGAAAGAAAGAACAGAGAGAGAGAAGGAAAGAAAGATGGGAAAGAAAGAACAGAGAGATAGAAAGAAAGAAACAGAAAAAAAGAGGGGACAGAACAAAAGAACAGAGAGAGAAAAAAGAAAGGGTAAAGAAAGAAAGAACAGAGAAAGAAAGAAAGAACAAAGCGAGAAAGAAAGAGGGGAAAGAAAGAAAGAACAGAGAGAAAGAAAGGGGAAAGAAAGAGAGAACAGAGAGATAGAGAGAAAGAAACATGGGAAAGAAAGAACAGAGAGAGAGAAAGAAAGATGGGAAAGAAAGAACAGAGAGAGAAAGAAAGATGGGAAAGAAAGAACAGAGAGAAAGAAAGAAGGAAAGAAAGAACAAAGCGAGAAAGAAAGAGGGGAAAGAAAGAAATAACAGAGAGAAAGAAAGAAAAAGGGGAAAGAGAGAACAGAGAGATAGAGAGAAAGAAACATGGGAAAGAAAGAACAGAGAGAGAGAAAGAAAGATAGAAAGAAACAGAGAGAGAGAAAGAAAGAGAACAGAGAGAAAGAAAGGGGACAGAAATAAAAAACAGCGAGAGAGAGAAAGAAAGATGATAAAGAAAGAAAGAACAGAGAGAGAAAGAAAGAGGGGAAAGAAGAAAGAACAGAAAGATAGAGAGAAAGAAAGATGGGAAAGAAAGAGCAGATAGAGAGAAAGAAAGAGAAAGAAAGAACAGAGAGAGAGAAAGAAAGAACAGTGAGAAAGAAAGAGGGAAAGAAAGACAACAGAGAGAAAGAAGGAACAGAGAGAAAAAGGAAGAACAAAGAGAGAGAAAGAAAGAACAGAGAGAAAGAGGGGAAAGAAAGAGAACAGAGAGAAAGAAAGAACAGAAAGAAAAAGGAAGAACAGAGAGAGAAAGAAAGATGGGAAAGAAAGAACAGAGAGAAAGAAAGAAGGAAGAAAGAACAGAGAGAGAAAGAAAGAGGGAAAGAAAGAAAGGAGGAGAGAGAGAAAGATGGAAAGAAAGAACAAAAGAAGAGAAAAGAAAGAGAAAGAAAGAAAGAGAGAAAAAGGAAAGAGAAGAAGAAAGAAGAAACAGAGAAGAGAAGAGGGGAGAAAGAAAGAAGAAGAAGAAAGGAAGGAAAAAAACAGAGAGGAAAGAAAGAACAAGAGAAAAGAAAGAGGGAAGAAAAAAAAGAACAGAGAGAAAAAGAAAGAAAGAACAGAGAGGAAAGAAAGAAAGAGGGGAAAGAAAAGAAAAGAAAGAAGAGAGAAAGAAAGAGGGAAAAAGAAACAAGAGAAAGAAAGTGAAGAAAGAAAAAAAGAGAGAAAGAACAGAGAGAAAGAAAGAAAAACAGAAAGAAAGAAAGAAAAGAGGAAAGAGAAAAAGAAAGAAGAGAAAAAAGAAGAGAGAAAGAAAAAAAGAGAAGAAAAGAAGAGGAGAAAAGAAAACAGAGGAGAAGAAAAGAAGAAGGAGAAAGAAAGAAAGAAAAGATAAGAGAAGAAAGAAAAGAGAAGAAAGAGAAAAGAGAAAAAGAAGAACAGAGAAGAAAGAAAAGAAAGGAGAAAGAAAAAGAAAGAAAGAAACAGAGAGAGAAAGAAAGAAAGAGAGAAAGAAGAAAGAGAAGAGAGAAAAGAAAAAAAGAAAAGAAAGAAAGAGGAAAGAAAGAGAAAAGAAAGAAAGAGAGAAGAGAAAATGGGAAAGAAAGAAAGAACAGAGAGAAAGAAAGAAAAAAGAAGAAGAGAGAGAAGAAAAGGAAGAAAGAAAAGAGAAAAAGAAAGAGGGAGAAAAGAGAAAGAGAAGAAGGAAAGAAAGAAAGAAGAAAGAAGAAAGAAAAGAGAAAAAAGAAGAGAAGAAAGAAAAGAGAAGAGAAAGAAAAGAGAAAGAAAAAGAAAGAAAGAAAGAAGAGAAGAAAAAAAGAAGGGAAAGAAAGAAGAAGATAGAGAAAGAAAGAAAGAAGAAAGAAAGAAGAAAAGAGAGAAGGAGAAAGAAAAGAGAGAAAGAAAGAGAAGAAGAGAAAAGAAAAAAGAGAAAGAGAAGAAAGAGAGAAGAGAAAAAGAAGAAGAAAAAAAGAGAGAAAAAAGAAAAGAAGAAAGAAAAAGAAGGAAAAAGAAAGAAGAAGAAAAGAAAGAGGAAGAAGAAAGAAAAAGAAAGAAGAAGAAGAGAGGAAAGAAGAAAGAGAAAGAAAGAAGGGGAAAAGAAAGAACAGAAGAGAGAGAGAAAGATTGAAAGAAAGAACAAGAAGAGAAAAGAAAGAACAGAGAAAAAGAAGAATGAGAGAAAGAAAGACAAAGAGAGAGAAAAGAACAGAGAAGAAAGAAACAGAAAAAAGGGGAAGGAAAAAGAACAGAGGAGAGAAAAAGAAAAGAAGAAAAGGAAGAGAGAAAGGAAAGAAAAAAAAGAAAGAAAGAAAAAGGGAAAGAGAAAGAACAAAGAAGATGGAAGGAAGAAAACAGGTGAGAGAAAAAAGGGAAAAAGAACAAGAAGAAAGGGGGAAAGAAAGAAAAAGAGAGAGAAGGGGAAAGAGAACAGAGAGAAGAAAGAAAGAAGAAAGAAAAAAGAAGAAAAAAGGAAAGGGAAAAAAAGAGAGATAGAGAGAAAGAAATATGGGAAAGAAAGAACAGGAGAGAAAAAGAGGAAAGAAAGAACAGGAGAGAGAGAGAAAGATAAGAAAGAAGAAAGAGAGAAGAAACAGAGAGAAAGAAGAACGAGAGAAAGAAAGAAAGAGACAAAGAGAGAAAGAAGAGAAAGAAAGAAAGAAGAAGAGAGAAGAAAGAAAGAAGACAGGAGAAAGAGATGGGAAAGAAAGAGGGGAAAGAAGAAAGAACAGAAAGATAGAGAGAAAGAAAGATGGGAAAGAAAGAGCAGATAGAGAGAAAGAAAGAGAAAGAAAGAACAGAGAGAGAGAAAGAAAGAACAGTGAGAAAGAAAGAGGGGAAAGAAAGACAACAGAGAGAAAGAAGGAACAGAGAGAAAAAGGAAGAACAAAGAGAGAGAAAGAAAGAACAGAGAGAAAGAGGGGAAAGAAAGAGAACAGAGAGAAAGAAAGAACAGAAAGAAAAAGGAAGAACAGAGAGAGAAAGAAAGATGGGAAAGAAAGAACAGAGAGAAAGAAAGAAGGAAAGAAAGAACAAAGCGAGAAAGAAAGAGGGGAAAGAAAGAAATAACAGAGAGAAAGAAAGAAAAAGGGGAAAGAGAGAACAGAGAGATAGAGAGAAAGAAACATGGGAAAGAAAGAACAGAGAGAAAGAAAGATAGAAAGAAACAGAGAGAGAGAAAGAAAGAACAGAGAAAGAAAGGGGACAGAAATAAAAAACAGCGAGAGAGAAAGAAAGATGATAAAGAAAGAAAGAACAGAGAGAGAAAGAAAGAGGGGAAAGAAGAAAGAACAGAAAGATAGAGAGAAAGAAAGATGGGAAAGAAAGAACAGATAGAGAGAAAGAAAGAACAGAGAGAGAGAAAGAAAGAACAGTGAGAAAGAAAGAGGGGAAAGAAAGACAACAGAGAGAAAGAAGGAACAGAGAGAAAAAGGAAGAACAAAGAGAGAGAAAGAAAGAACAGAGAGAAAGAGGGGAAAGAAAGAGAACAGAGAGAAAGAAAGAACAGAAAGAAAAAGGAAGAACAGAGAGAGAGAGAGAAAAGAACAGAGAAAGAAAGAACAGAGAGAAAGAAAGAAAGAAAGAAAGGGAAAGAAAGAAAGAACAGAGAGAGAGAGAAAGAAAGAGGGGAAAGAGAAAGAACAGAGAGAAAGAAAAGAACAGATAGAAAGAGTGGACAGAAAAAAACGAACAGAGGAGAAAAAAGAAAGGGGAAAAAAAGAAAGAGGGGAAAGAAAGAGAATAGAGAAAGAACGAAAGAAAGAACAGAGAGATAGAGAGAAAAGATGGGAAAGAAAGAAAGAAAGAAGGAAAGAAAGAGCAAAGCGAGAAAGAAAGAGTGGAAAGAAAAAAATAACAGATAGAGAGAAAGAAACATGGGAAAGAAAGAACAGAGAGAAAGTGTTATGTTACGGTAGCTGAGGAGTGCAGGTAAAAAAGGCAATACACCAGAGCAGTTGGAATCTATGAGATTGCAGTACCCTGACTAACCATCACAACTAGAGGCAGCCGTGGAGCGTTCCTACGATGGTCCTAGACGCCTCGTCACAGCCTGAGAAACTAACTACACCTAAAGATAGAAATAGGAAAGCTATCTGCCCCGGAGCAGAACCCCAAAGATAATAGAAAGCCCCCAAACATATAATGGCGGTTAGACAAGAGGAAATACTGACACAGAAAGAAAATAGTATGAGCAAACGCTGGGGCCCAAACTATCTAAATAGAAAAGGACAGGAAGGGTACTTACTGCAATCCCAGAAAACCCTGAAAAACACCAACATACTAATTTCAAAATCACCTGAGATCACACGACCTCTACCACCTAAATTAGTTCTCTGGTGTAACAAAAACAGCAGCCACTGAAAAAACTGCAAAAAGCAAAAGTACAAAAACACAGTGGCTGGAGTAAACTGAGAGGGCAAAAAGCCCCGGAGGGGACCCAGAAGGCCCCACAGAAGTGCAGGACAAAATGCAAAAATATAGCAAAAACACAAAATAAGAAATTGTCTTATCTGATAGCAGGAGATGCAGACACGACACAGCAGGCTACAAGGGAAACTGGAAAGAAGGATTCAGACCAGAACAATTGATCACCGGCAACCTGATGGGAAAATGATTCCCTTAAATAAGACCAATCAGTAACACCTGATTCCCAATCCTCACTAGTACCGCTTGTAACCACCAGAGGGAGCCTCTGCTCAGAACTCATCTCAAACCCATTCACAACAGTACCCCCCCCTTGAGGAGGGGTCACCGAACCCTCATTTGAGCAACCAGGTCGGTCAGGATGAGTTCTATGATACGCACGGATAAGTCTCCTAGCATGGATGTCCGAAGCAAACACCCAAGAATTATCTTCCTGACCATAACCTCTCCATTTAACCAAATACTGGAGTCTTCGTCTAGAAAAACGAGAATCCAATATTTTCTCAACCACATACTCCAGATTGCCCTCAACCAAAACAGGGTCAGGAGGCACAGCAGCAGGAACCACTGGCTCAACAAACCTCTTCAACAAGGACTTGTGGAACACGTTATGGATCTTAAATGTCCCTGGAAGAAGCAAACGAAAAGAAACAGGATTAATAATCTCCATGATCTTATAAGGTCCAATGAACCTAGGCTTAAATTTAGGAGATGCCACTCTCATAGGAATATTCTTTGAGGACAACCAGACCAAGTCCCCCACTTTAAACCGAGGACCATCAGTCCTATGCCGGTTAGCAAACCGCTGGGCCTTCTCCTGAGAGAGGGACAACCTCTCCACTACCTGGTCCCAAATCTGCTGCATACGCTCAACAACAGAGTCAACACCTGGACAGACAGAAGCCTCCGTCTGTCCTGAAGAAAATCGAGGGTGAAACTCAGAATTACAGAAAAACGGAGACATCAAAGTAGCAGAGCTAGCCCTATTATTAAGAGCAAACTCAGCCAAAGGCAAAAAAGAAACCCAGTCATCCTGATCAGCAGACACAAAGCATCTTAGATAAGTCTCCAATGTCTGGTTTGTTCTCTCAGTTTGACCATTGGTCTGAGGATGAAATGCCGAGGAGAAAGACAATTGAACACCCAGTTTAGAACAAAAAGTCCTCCAAAATCTGGAAACAAACTGGACTCCTCTGTCAGACACAATGTTCTCAGGAATGCCGTGTAAACGAACCACGTGCTGAAGGAACAACGGCACCAATTCAGAGGAGGAAGGCAACTTAGGTAATGGCACAAGATGTATCATTTTGGAAAACCTATCACAAATTACCCAGATGGTGGTCATTCTCTGAGAAACAGAAGATCGGAAATGAAATCCATAGAGATATGGGTCCATGGTCTCTTGGGCACAGGCAATGGCATCAACAAACCACTAGAGCGAGAGCAAGGCTTGGAGCGAGAGCAAGTCTCGCAGGACTGCACAAATTCCCTGACATCGCGAGACAAGGTAGGCCACCAAAAGGACCGACTAACCAAGTCTCTGGTACCAAAAATTCGGGATGCCCAGCCAATGCGGAACAATGAATCTCAGACATCACACTCTTTTTCCATTGGTCCGGGACAAACAATTTTCCAACAGGGCAGCGCTCGGGCCTATCCTCCTGACACCCCTCCAGAGCAAGTCTCAAATTAGGCGAGATGGCGGAAAGAACTACACCCTCCTTCAAAATAACAGAGGGATCAGATAGCTCAGGAGAGTCCGCAAGGAAACTCCTCGAGAGGGCATCCGCCTTAACATTCTTAGTGCCAGGAAGAAAGGAAACCACAAAATTAAAACGTGTGAAAAACAAGGCCCACCTGGCCTGTCTAGGATTGAGTCGCTTGGCAGATTCCAGATAGACCAGATTCTTATGGTCCGTAAGGACCACCACCTGATGTTTGGCTCCCTCCAGCCAATGTCTCCACTCTTCAAAAGCCCACTTCATGGCCAATAACTCCCGATTACCCACGTCATAATTACGTTCAGTAGGAGAAAATTTTCGAGAGAAAAAGGCACAAGGGTTATTTTTAGAGGTCTCTGGATCTTTTTGGGACAAAACGGCACCTGCCCCAATTTCAGAGGCATCAACCTCCACCTGAAATGGCAGAGAAACATCAGGCTGCCGTAGAACAGGAGCAGAAGTGAATCTCTGCTTAA
This sequence comes from Oophaga sylvatica, assembly GCA_033576555.1. Lineage (NCBI taxonomy): Eukaryota > Metazoa > Chordata > Amphibia > Anura > Dendrobatidae > Oophaga > Oophaga sylvatica. Next base: position 24,122 of record JARQOD010000739.1, read on the forward strand.
GTTCCTGAAACGCAGAGACTGCCTCAGGAGGCCAATTCACCACATCAGAACCCTTTCTGGTCAAATCAGTTAATGGTTTAACAATAACAGAGAAATTACCAATAAATTTACGATAAAAATTGGCAAAACCCAAAAATCTCTGAAGAGCCTTTAATGAAGTAGGTTGGACCCAATCACAGATGGCCTGAACCTTGACCGGGTCCATTTCAATAACAGATGGGGACAAAATGAATCCCAGAAATGAGATCTTCTGTACGCCAAAAAGACACTTTGATCCCTTCACATACAGAGCATTCTCTCTCAAAATCTGGAATACAGTTCGAACATGTTTCACATGAGAGTCCCAGTCATTAGAAAAAATCAAGATATCATCCAAATAAACAATCAGAAACTTGTCCAGAAAATCCCTGAAAATGTCATTCATGAAGGACTGGAAGACGGAAGGAGCATTAGCGAGCCCAAAGGGCATCACAAGGTACTCAAATGCCCTCAGGGGTGTTAAATGCCGTCTTCCATTCATCCCCGTGCTTAATGCGAATAAGGTTATACGCCCCCTGAGGTCAAGCTTGGTAAACCAAGTAGCGTTTTTCACCCTGGAAAACAGGTCAGAAATCAAGGGTAACGGGTATTGATATTTCACAGTAATATTGTTCAAGAGACGATAATCAATACACGGCCTTAATGAACCATCTTTTTTGGCCACAAAGAAAAAACCGGCACCTAAGGGTGAAGAGGATGGTCTGATATGACCCTTCTCCAATGATTCCTTGATATAAGACCGCATAGCGTCATGTTCAGGTATAGACAAGTTAAAGAGGCGACCCTTAGGGAATTTACTACCTGGCACTAATTCAATAGCGCAGTCATAGCTCCTATGGGGAGGTAAGGATGCAGATTTACTTTCGCTAAACACATCAGAAAAATCAAACAAAAAGTCAGGAACATCCTCAGCCTGGGGGGAGGCAGAAAAAACAGGAGTGTTGGTATTAACACATTGGCAGCCCCAACTGGTTACAGACACAGATTTCCAATCCAAAACAGGATTATGAGACTGTAACCAAGGGAAACCCAGCACGATAATGTCATGCAGATTATATAGAACCAAAAATTTGCAGCACTCCTGGTGATCAGGTTCAACCCTCATTATCACCTGAGTAGAAAACTGGGGTTATTCTCAGCCAAAGGGGTAGAATCGATCCCCAGTAGGGGAATAGACTTCTGTAGGGGTATCAAGGGAAATCCAAACGTTTAGCAAAATCATAATCCATCAGGTTAATAGCTGCTCCAGAATCAACGAAAGCCTGAGCAGAAAATGAGGACAGAGAGCATATCAGAGTGACAGTTAATAAAAACTTAGTCTGAACACTACCCAAGACAACTGAGCGTGCAAAACGTCTTCCCCGCTTAGGGCAGACTGAAATAGCATGAGAGGCATCACCACAGTAGAAACATAACCCATTGCGCTTTCGAAACTCATGACGCTGTGCCCCAGACACCACTCCATCACACTGCATGGCTCAGCAGCTGGCTCACAAGGCAACACCACTCCACGCATACTTCTCCGCTCACGCAAACGTCTGTCAATTTGAATCGCTAATGACATAGAATCATTGAGACCAGAGGGGACAGGGAATCCCACCATAACATCCTTTACATTATCCGACAGACCCTTCCGGAAAAGGGCCACCAAAGCGTCGTCATTCCATTTGGTCAGGACTGCCCACTACGGAATCTCTGACAGTATAACTCAGCGTCATCAAGCCCCTGATTTAATGCCAACAAGGCTTTTTCAGCTTGATCAGTGATATTAGGCTCATCGTACAATAACCCCAAAGCCTGAAAAAATACATCAACATCACTCAAAACAGGATCCCAGGTGTCAGGGAAAAAGCCCAATCCTGAGGATCGCGCGCAGGAGAGAGATGACAATTTGAACCTGCTGCGCTGCGTTTCCTGAGGACTTAGATTTTAAGGCAAGAAACAATTTACAATTATTTTTGAAATTCTGAAACTTAGCTCGATCCCCTAAAAACAAATCTGGCATGGGGATCCTAGGTTCCACAACAGGCAACCTAGCAAGATATGCAGCAATACTCTGAACCTCAGTGGCAAGCTGATCCACACGGCCAGACAACTGTGCAAACTCCATTGGGAGAAAAGATCCTCCCCAGCACCCAGAGATACAGAGGGAAAAAAAAAAATGCAACAAACAGAAAAATATCTCTGACAACTTTTCTTCCTTCAAAATATTTTTCCCTTCTGTGAGTACCATACAATTTTTTTGGCCGGTGATACTGTTATGTTACGGTAGCTGAGGAGTGCAGGTAAAAAAGGCAATACACCAGAGCAGTTGGAATCTATGAGATTGCAGTACCCTGACTAACCATCACAACTAGAGGCAGCCGTGGAGCGTTCCTACGATGGTCCTAGACGCCTCGTCACAGCCTGAGAAACTAACGACACAGCAGGCTACAAAGGGAAACTGGAAAGAAGGATTCAGACCAGAACAATTGATCACCGGAACCCTGATGGGAAAATGATTCCTTAAATAAGACCAATCAGAACACCTGATTCCAATCCTCACTAGTACCGCTTGTAACCACCAGAGGGAGCCTCTGCTCAAACTCATCCAAACCCATTCACAACAGAAAGAGAAAGAAAGAAACAGAGAGAGAAAGAAAGAAATAACAGAGAGAAAGAAAGGGGACAGAAATAAAAAACAGCAAGAGAGAAAGAAAGAGGGTAAAGAAAGAAAGAACAGAGAGAGAGCGAAAGAAAGATGGGAAAGAAAGAACAAGAGAGAGAAAGAAAGAGAAAGAAAAAAAGAACAGAGAGAAAGAAAGAACAGTGAGAAAAAAAGAAAGGGGAAAAAAAGAGAAAAGAGAGAAAGAAAAGTACAGAGAGAGAAAGAAAAAAAGAGAAAGAAAGCGAGAAAGAACAGAGCGAAAGAAAGAACAGAGAGAAAAAGGAAGAACAGAGAGAAGGAAAAAAGAGAACAAAGAGAAAAAAGAAAAACAGAGAAAAAAAGAAGAAACAGAGAGAGAAAGAAAGAAAAAAGAAAGAAAAAAAAAGAAAGAAAGAAAGAGCGAAAGAAAGAACAGAAGAGAAAAAAGAAAAAAAGGGAAAGAAAGAGGGAAAGAAAGAAAGAAAAAAGAGAGAAAAAAAAAAAGAACAAAGAGAGAAAGAAAAAGAACGAAGAAAAGGAAGAGCAGAGAGAGAAAAAAGAAAAAAGAAAAAAAGAAAGGAGAGAGAAAGAAAGAAACAGTGAGAAAAGAAAAGGGGAAAAAAAGAGAAACAGAGAGAAAGAAAGAACAGAAGAAAAAGAGAAGAAACAGAGAAGAGAAAGAAAGAAACAGAGAAAGAAAAAGAAAGAACAGAGCGAAAGAAAGAAAAAGAGAAAAAGAAGAAAAGAAAAGGAAAGAAAAGAAACAAAGAGAAAAGAAAGAAAAAAAGAAGAAAAAAAAGAAGAAAAAAAAGAAGAAAGAACAGAAAAAAGAAAGAAAAAGAGAAAAGAAAAGAAAAGAAAAAGGAAAGAAAGAAAAGAGAAAAAGAAAAAAGAAAGAAAAGAGGGGAAAAAAAGAAAGAACAGAGAGAAAAAAAGAAAAGAAAAAAAAAAAGAAAGAAAAAAAAGAAAAAAGAAAAGGAAAAAAGAGACAAAAGAAAAAAAAAAAAAAAGAAAAAAAAAAAAAAAAAAAAAAAAAAAAGAAAAAAAGAAAAAGAGAAAAGAAAGAAAAAAAAAAAAAAGAAAAAAAAAAAAAAAAAAAGAAAAAAAAAAAAAAAAAAAAAAAAAAAAAAAAAAAAAAAAAAAAAAAAAAAAAAAAAAAAAAGAAAAAAAAAAAAAAAAAAAAAAAAAAAAAAAGAAAGAAAAAAGAAAAAAAAAAAAAAAAAAAAAAAAAAAAAAAAAAAAAGAAAAAAAAAAAAAAAAAAAAAAAAACTGCAAGCAGCAATCCAGCAAAGAAAATCCAACAAGAGGAAAAAAAAAAAGCAAATCACTTATCTGAATAAGAGCAGGTATGCAAACTGGGCTCCAAGCAAGACCAGGAAGCACAATTGATTACCGGCAAGGCTGAAGGGAGTTCAGGTCACTTATATCAGACCATTCAGAGCCAGCTGAAGGCCATTCGGCAATTAGTTCATTACCCTCAGTAACCACCGGAGGAGCTCCAGCTCAGAAGTCGCCTCCAGATTATTCACAACAGTAGATATAGAGAGAAAGAAACGAGAATGGACGAAACAGAGAGAGAAAAAAGAAAGAACAGAGAGAGAAAGAAAGAGAAAGAAAGAACACACAGAGAGAAAGAAAAAGAAAGAAAGAACAGAGAGAGAGAGAAAGAAAGAAATAATAGAGAGAAAGAAAGAGGGGAAAAAAGAGAAAGAAAGAACAGAGCGAAAGAAAGAAAAGAGGGGAAAGAAAGAGCAGAGAGAGAAAAAGGGGAAGGAAAGAAAAGAACAGAGAGAAAGAAAGAAAAGAACAGAGAGAGAAAGAAATTGTGGACACAAAAAAAGAATAGAGAGAGAAAAAAGAAAGAGTGGATGAAAAGAACAGAGAGGGAGACAGAAAGAAAGAGAGGAAAGAAATAAAGAACAGAGAAAAAAAAAGAACAGAGAGAGAGAAAAAAGAAAGGGGGGAAAGAAAGAACAGAGAGGGAGAGAGAAAGAAAGATGGGAAAAAAAGAACAGAGAGAGAGAAAGAAAGATGGGAAAGACAGAAAGAAAGATGGAAAGAAAGAACAGAGAGAAAGAAAGAAGGAAAGAAAGAACAAAGCGAGAAAGAAAGGGGAAAGAAAGAAAGAAAAGAGAGAAAGAAAGAAAGAAAGAAAGAGGGGAAAGAAAGAGAGAACAGAGAGATAGAGAGAAAGAAATGGGAAGGAAAGAAAAGAGAGAGAGAAAGAGAGAGAAAGATAGAAAGAAACAGAGAGAGAAAGAAAGAAAGAGAACAGAGAGAGAAAGAAAAGAGGCCAGAATAAAAAACAGCGAGAGAGAGGAAGAAAGAGGGTAAAGAAAGAAAGAACAATGAGAGAAAGAAAGAGGGGAAAGAAGAAAGAACAGAAAGATAGAGAGAAAGAAAGATGGGAAAGAAAAAGCAGAGAGAGAGAAAAAGAGAAAGAAAGAACAGAGAGAAAGAAAGAAAGAACAGTGAGAAAGAAAGAGGGGAAAGAAAGAGAACAGAGAGAAAGAAAGAACAGAGAGAAAAAGGAAGAACAGAGAGAGAGAAAGAACAGAGAGAAAGAAAGAACAGAGCGAAAGAAAGAACAGAGAGAGAAAGAAAGAAAGAGGATAAAGAAAGAAACAGAGAGAGAAAGAAAGAGGGAAAGAGAAAGAACAGAGAAAAAGAACAGATAGAGAAAGAAAGAGTGGACAGAAAAAAAACGAACAGAGAGAAAAAAAAGAAAGGGGAAAGAAAGAAAGAGGGGAAGAAAGAACATAGAAAGAACGAAAGAAAGAACAGAGACATAGAGAGAAACAGATGGGAAAGAAAGAACAGAGAGAGAAAGAAAGAAAGAGGAGAAAAGAAAGAACAGAGAGAGAAAGAAAGAGGGGAAAGAAAGAAAGAACAAATAAAAAGAACAGATAGAGAATGAAAGTGAGGACGAAAAAAACAAACAGAGAGAGAGAGAAAAATAGAAAGGGGAAAGAAAGAGGGGAAAGAAAGCGAACAGAGAACGAAAGAAAGAACAGAGATAGAGAGAAAAAGATGGGAAAGGAAGAACAGAGAGAGAAAGAAAGATGGGAAAGAAAGAACAGAAAGAAAGAAAGAACAAGAGAAAAAGAAAGAACAGAGAGAGAAAGAAAGAGGAGAAAAAGAAAGAAAGAACAGAGAGAAAAGAAGAAAGAGAAAGAAGGGAAAGAAAGAACAGAGAGAGAAAGGAAAACAGAGAAAAAGAGAAGAAGAGGGGAAAGAAAGAACAGAGAAAGAAAGAAAAGAACAGAGAGAAACAAAGAAAGAGGTGAAAGAAATAGAACAGAGAGAAAGAAAGAAGAGAGAGAGTAAGAAAGAGAGGAAAGAACAGAGAGAGAAAGAAAAAAAGAAGGATTAGAGAGAAAGAAAGAACAGAGAGAGAAAAAAAGAAAGAACAGAGAGAAAGAAAGAAACAGAGAGAGAAAGAAATAAAGATTCTATAAAGATTCTATAGTAGCCCGGCTCCCATTGTAGTGCCCTCCTGATGCAGGACATATCATGATCCGCTCACATGGCTGGCATCCCCAATTCCAAGCGATCCTGCTGTCCGCGCTCCCGGAGGAGGACACGGTGATGGATCTGAAGCATTCCTGAAGTGCCTCCATGGTTCCGTCATAATCTCTTCCCGAAATTACCTCATTTCCGGTCAGCTTCCAGCACATCACTTCCGGTGGAACGTCTCGGGGCTCCGCCGTGTACTCTTGTGTCCACGGGAAAAGTAAGCTCCCGGCCGGGGCAGTGGGGCAGACTCTCTCTCAAAATCGTGACTGTCCCACTGGATCCGGGAGGGTTGGGAGGTATGAATGCTCCCCACCATATACCTTGTACATGCACGGCACTGCACACCTCATACACACACGGTTCTGCTTTGTATGCCTCATACACACACGGCTCCATTCCTTTACACCTCGCGCACACATGGCTCCACTCCATAAACCTCGCGCACACATGGCTCCAGTCAGTACACACATGGCTCCACTTCATAACCTTGTACACATGCGGCTTTGTATCATACACCTCATACACATGCGGTTACGCTCCGTACACCTCGTACACATGCGGCTCCACTCCATACACACATGGCTCCACTCCGTACACCCTGTGCACACACAGCTCAAGCACAGAGCCCTGTGTGTATGAAGTGTACGGAACTGAGCGGCTCAGCTCCGTACACTTCGTACACACAGGGCTCCTTTTCATGCGCACCGTACACACACGGATCTGCTACATCCACCTTGTACACACACGTGTTGTGAATTCTCTGGATTCTGAATTGGGGCTCCCTTGGTGGCTGTTGATATTAATGAAGCTGCCTTGATGGACAGAGGCCCGAAGCTGCCTTGATGGACAGAGGCCCTTCAGCTTAGGATTCAACTGCGGATGATTGGCAATCTGGGAGTGATGACTGGGGAGATTGAAGGGAGTAACTTTCCCATGATCCTCGCCGGTGATTAGTTGTCTCTTCCTGGTCCAGTTTGGAAGTTAGCTTGCTGCGGTCTCCTGCAATTTTCAGATAAGCTATTTTTTGCTTGTTTCTGTGGTTTTGTTTTCTTTGTTTCTCTGCCTTCTGTGTGAGGTCAGCCGGGTCCCCTGCTGGGGCCTGCGCTGGTCTCTGTTTCTCAGTTATCTCGGTTGTTTTGTTCAGTCCCTGCTATTTCAGTGGCTGCTGGATAGCTACCTGTTCACACCAGAGTTCTGAGATAGTGGGAGAGATCATGTGGTCTCAGTATTTTTTGGAATCAGAAGTGTTGGAATTTTTCCTAGGGTTTTGCTGGATTGCAGAAAGTATTATTTTCTGCCCTGTTTCTATCTAGACAGTTTTGGGACCCAGCGTTTGTTTACTCTATTTTTGCCTGCGTCTGTATTTCATCTTGTCTCACCGCCAATAAAATGTGTGGGGGCTACCTATTCCTTTGGGCCGCTACTCCAGGGCAGTTAGCTTTCCCTTTCTATCTTTAGGCTTAGCTTACTCTCCGGCTGTGTCGAGGCGTCTAGGTCATCGTAGGTATGTCCTACGGCTGCTTCTAGTTGTGCGGTTAGCTTAGTGGTCTGCAATCCATTAGTTACCAACCTCTCTGGGTGACAGGCTGCCTTGGCTATTTTTGTTACTGTCCTCCTTGGCTAAACCGTATCATAACATGAATCACGGCCTAACCGTAATCCTAGGGTACTCAAAATAAGGAATGAATAGTAAAAAAAAAAGGAGTTTCAGAGTTTTTTTTTACTTCTTCCTCTTTTTCTCTGGGGGCCGTAGGAGGATTTTCTTTCTTCTTCAATGGAGATTGTGCAGTTGTCTGGTCATGTTGAGCGGCTCGCTACTGAAGTTCGGGGAATTTCGGCCTATCTCACTCAGTTTCTGATATAGAACCTAGGATTCCTCTGCCTGATTTATTTTTTGGGGATCGGTCTAAATTTTTGAACTTTAGGAATAATTGTAAATTGTTTTTTGCCTTGAAACCTAAGTCCTAGGGGAACGCAGCACAGCAGGTTCAAATTGTCATCTCCCTGTTGCACGGCGACCCTCAGGACTGGGCCTTTTCCCTGACACCTGGAGATCCTGTGTTGGCTAATGTTGATGTGTTTTTCAAGCTCTGGGATTATTGTACAACGAACCTAATGTTAAATTTTTCAAGCTGAGAAAACCTTGTTGGCATTGAACAGGGTCAGGAAACAGCAGTTATATTGTCAGAAATTCAGAAAATGGGCAGTCCTTACTAAATGGAACGATGATGCCCTCGCGGCTCTTTTTCTGAAAGTGCTGGCAGAGACCGTAAAAGATGTTATGGTTGGATTTCCTGTCCCCTCGGGCTAAAACGATTCTATGTCATTAGCTATTCAAATTGACCGATGCCTGCATAACGTGAGAGGTGGTGTTACCTTTCGAACAAGCCCCTGAGTCCATGCAGTGTGATGGATTGCTTCTGGGGCTCAGCATCGAGAATTTCGGAAGCGTAATAAGTTGTGTTTTTATTGTGGGGATGCTTCTCATACTATTTCCGTCTGCCCTAAACGGGAAGACGTTTTTTCGCGCTCATTTATTTTCGGCAATGTACAGTCTAAATTTCTCTTGACTGTTACCTTGATTTGCTCCTTGCTAACATTTTCCGCTCAGGCTTTTGTCGATTCAGGAGCAGCCCTGAACCTGATGGATTTTGACTTTGCCAAAAGTTGTGGGTTTCCCATCGTGCCCCTGCAGTCTTCTATTCCTTTGCTGGGCATTGGTTCAACCCCTTTGGCGGAGAATAAACCCCAGTTTTGGACCCAGGTGATAATGCGGGTAGCCCCGGACCACCAAGAGAATTGTAAAATTTTTAGGGTTGTATAATTTGCATGACATTATTGTGCTGGGTTTTCCTTGGTTGCAGACCCATAATCCTGTTTTGGATTGGAAGTCTGTGTCTGTGGCCAGTTGGTGGTTGTCAATGTTGTTCATGGTGACACTCCTGTGTTTTCTACCTCTCCCCAGCCTCAGGAGATCCCCGGCTATTTGGCTGATTATTCTGATGTGTTTAGTGAAAGTAAATCTGCATCCATACCTCCTCATAGGAGTTATGATTGCGCGATTGAGTTGGTGTCCGGTTGTAAAATTTCCCAAGGGTCAGCTCTTCAATTTGTCTGTACCTGAGCATGATGCTATGCAATCTTATATCAAAGAGTCATTGGAGAAGGGTCATATTAGACCGTCCTCTTCACGCTTGGGTGCAGGCTTTTTCTTTGTGGCCAAAAAGGATGGTTCATTGAGACCATGTATTGACTATCGTCTCCTTAATAAGATCACTGTTAAATATCAGTATCCGTTACCCCAGATTTCCGATTTTATCTCCCGAGTGAAAGGTGCTAGTTGGTTTACCAAGCTTGACCTCAGGGGGGCATATAACCTTATTCGCATTAAGCACGGGGATGAATGGAAGACTGCGTTTAATATCCCTGAGGGGCATTTTGAGTACCTAGTGATGCCTTTTGGGCTCACTAATGCTCCTTCTGTCTTCCAATCTTTCATGAACGATATTTTCCGGGATTTTGTGGATAAGTTTCTGATCGTCTATTTGGACGATATTTTGATTTTTTAATGACTGGGACTCTCATGTGGAACATATTCAGAGGGTATTCCGGATTTTGAGAGAGAATGCTTTGTATTTAAGGGATCGAAATGTCTTTTTGGCGTACAGAAGGTTTTGTTTTTGGGATTCATTTTGTCTCTGTCTGCTATTGAAATGGACCCAGTCAAGGTTCAGGCCATTTCTTATTGGGTTCAGCCCACTTCATTGATGGCGCTTCAGAGATTTTTGGGTTTTGCTAATTTTTACCGTAAATTTATAAGTAATTTTTCTGGTATTGTGAAACCACTGACTGATTTGACCAAAAAGGGCTCTGATGTAGTACATTGGTCTCCAGAGGCAGTTTCGGCTTTTCAGGAGCTAAATGCGGAGATTCAATTCTGCTCCGGTTCTGCGGCAACCTGATGTTTCTCTCCCATTTCAGGTGGAGATAGATGCTTCTGAGATTGGGGCAGGAGCCGTTTTGTCCCAAAGGGATCCTGTAAACCCTAAGATTAACCCTTGTGCCTTCTTCTCCCGAAAGTTTTTCCCCAGCTGAACGTAATTATGATGTGGGGAATCGGGAATTATTGGCTATGGAGTTGGCGTTCAAAGAGTGGAGACATTGGTTGGAGGGAGCCAAACATCAAGTTGTGGTCCTCACTGACCACAAAAACTTGATCTATCTCGAATCAGCCAAGCGATTGAATCCTAGAAGGCCAGGTGGGCCTTGTTTTTCACGCGTTTTAACTTTGTGGTCTCCTTTCTCCCGGGTACTAAGAATGTTAAGGCGGATGCCCCTCTCTAGGAGTTTCCTTGCAGATTCTCTTGATGTGACTGAGCCTACACCATTATGAAGGAGGGTTTGGTTCTTTCTTCTCACCCGATTTGAGACTGGCCCTGGAGCAATTTCAGGAGGATAAACCTGAACGTTGCCCTGCGGGGAAATTGTATGTCCCAGACCAATGAGGAAGAAAGTTATGTCTGAAGTTCATTGCTCTGCGTTGGCTGGTCATCCCAGTATTTTTGGTACTAGCGATTTGGTGAGTCAGTCCTTTTGGTGGCCCACTTTATCTCGTGATGTCAGAATTTTGTGCAGTCCTGTGGGGACTTGTTCTCGTCCAAACCTTGCTCTCTATCTAGGGATTGTTAATGCCATTGCCTGTGCCCAGGAAGGCCTTGGACCCATATCTCTATGGATTTTATTTCCGACCTCCCTGTCTCTCAGAGAATGACAGTTATCTGGGTGATCTGTGATAGATTTTCCAAGATGATGCCGAAGTTGCCATCCTCTTCCGAGTTGGAGCCCTTGTTTTTTCAGCAGGTGGTTTGGTTGCACTGCATTCTGGAGAACATTGTGTCTGACAGAGGAGTCCAATTTGTTTCCAGATTTTGGAGGACCTTTTCTTCTAAACTGGGAGTTCAGCTGTCTTTCTCCTCTGCGTTTCACCCTCAGACCAATGGGCAGACTGAGAGAACAAACCAGACCTTGGAAACTTATTTGAAATGTTTTGTGTCTGCTGATCAAGATGACTGGGTCTCTTTTTTGCCTTTGGCTGAATTTGCTCTCAATAATAGGGCTAGTTCTGCCACTTTGATTCCCCTTTTTTCTGCAATTTCGGGTTTCATCCTAGATTTTCTTCAGGGCAAGTGGAGGCTTCTGTCTGTCCGGGTGTTGACTCTGGTGGAGAGAATGCAGCAGATTTGGGATCAAGTAGTGGATAAATTGTCTCTCAGGAGAGGGCCCAAGGGTTTTGCCAACCGGCATAGGACTGATGGTCCTCGGTTTAAAGTGGGTGACATGGTTTGGTTGTCCTCAAAAAATATCCCTATGAAGGTTGCGTCTCCAAAATTTAAGCCAAGGTTCATTGGACCTTATAAGATCTTGGAAATTCTTAATCCTGTTTCCTTCTGTTTGGCTCTTCCAGGGACGTTTAAGATTCACAACGTCTTCCACAAATCTTTATTGTAAAGGTTGTTGAGCCAGTGGTTCCTATGGCTGCACCCCCTGAGCCTGTTTTGGTTGAGGGCAATCTGGAGTATGAAGTGGAGAAGATATTGGATTCTCGTCTGGCTAGACGGAGACTCCAGTAATTTGTTAAGTGGAAAGGTTATGGTCAGGAGGACAATTCTTGGGTGTTTGCTTCGGACATCCATGCTGGGAGACTTATCCGTGCCTATCATCGAGCTCATCCTGATCGGCCTGGTTGCGCAGGTGATTCGGTGACCCCTCCTCAAGGGGGGTACTGTTGTGAATAATCTGGAGGCGACTTCTGAGCTGGATCTCCCTCTGGTGGTTGCTGAGGGTAATGACATTCATGCGGAGAGATTGGTTTGCGTCTTTCACCGGGCTCACCCTGATCAGTCTGGTGGCGCAAATGGGGGTTTCGGTGACCCCTCCTCAAGGGGGGTACTGTTGTGAATTCTCTGGATCTGAGTTGGGCTCCCTCTGGTGGCTGTTGATATTAATGAAGCTGCCTTGACAGACAGAGGCCCTTCAGCTGAGGATTCAGCTGCGGACGATTGGCAATCTGGGAGTGATGACTGGGGAGATTGAAAGGAGTAACTTTCCCATGATCCTCGCCGGTGATTAGTTGTCTCTTCCTGGTCCAGTTTGGAAGTCAGCTTGCTGCGGTCTCCTGCAACTTTCAGATAAGCTATTTATTGCTTGTTTCTGTGGTTTTGTGTTCTTTTGCTTTTCTGCCTTCTGAGTGAGGTCAGCTGGGTCCCCCTGCTGGGGCCTGCGCTGGTCTCTATTTCTCAGTTATCTCGGTTCTTTTGTTCAGTCCCTGCTATTTCAGTGGCTGTTGGGTAGCTACCGGTTCACACCAGAGTTCTGAGATAGCGTGAGAGATCATGTGGTCTCAGTATTTTTTGGAATCAGAAGTGTTGGAATTTTTCCTAGGGTTTTGCTGGATTGCAGAAAGTATTATTTTCTGTCCTGTTCTATCTAGACAGTTTTGGGACCAAGCGTTTGCTTACTCTTACTTATTTTCTGCTTGCATTTGTATTTCATCTTGTCTCACCGCCAATATATGTGTGTGGGCTACCTATTCCTTTGGGGCGCTACTCCGGGGCAGTTAGCTTTCCCCTTTCTATCTTTAGGCTTAGCTAACTCTCCGGCTGTGTTGAGGCATCTAGGTCATCGTAGGTACGTCCCACGGCTGCTTCTAGTTGTGCAGTTAGTTTAGGGGTCTGCAATCCATTAGTTACCAACCTCTCTGGGTGACAGGCTGCCTTGGCTATTTTGTTACTGTCCTCCTCGGCTAACCGTATCTTAACACACACGGCTCCGCTCCGTACACCTCGTACACATGCGGCTCCGCTCCGTACACCTTGTACACACACGGCTCCACTCGGTACAACTCGTACACACACAGCTCTGCTACATCCACCCTGTAAACCGCCGCACGACCAGCTCTACCCTCTCCTAGTGTATCCTCACCCATCCCCTGTAGACTGTGAGCCCTCGTGGGCAGGGTCCTCTCTCCTGCTGTACTTATGTCACGGGGGTGTCGCCACAAAGATCGTCGCGATTGCACAGCCTTACTTCTCGCAGCTGAGTTTTTGGTGCTTGGTGTTTTTCGGCAGTGAGGAGTTAATTCTCTCTCTCTGTGCTAGACGAGGCCCAGCCTCACCCAGCTGCAGTTAATTCTGCAGTATTGGGACTCCTTCAAATACCTGCCGGTCTGATTGGGTAGTTGTCGGTGAAAGCATTTCATACAGACCATCAGAGCGGATCGTGGTATTGAAGAGTTTGGAGCGAAGTGTACTCGGTGTGGTTTTTTCCCTTCCTCGCTTTATCATTTATCTCCTTACCCGTTTGTGTTCCCTCTGTTTATTGTGGTGTGAGTTTTTGTATGCAAGGTGGTTTTTGGTTTTCCCCTTGTACTGTCTCGTTCGTCTAGTACTGTGTATAAGCATTTACTACCCTGTCCCCTACTGTTGTGATCGGGGTCCTTCTCAGGACTAGATTACTGAGGTTCAGGGATTCTCAGGAGGTAGGGTTACGCTGGCGGCCTGGACCTCTGTACCATTAACAGTACCTCCACGTAGAGGGATTAGTCAGGGCCCCAGCTTAGGGTCAGCATAGGACCCTGACCTCCTGTACGCAGTAACAGCGTGACATTTTCACCCACAATAGATTCTCTCCAGCCTCCATGGATCCAGTAGCCAGTCTAACTCGGCAGTTGCAGAGTTTGCCCATGGAGCCGGCGGACGTTAAGTCCAAGGTTTTGTATCCCCCGGAGCAAGCCGGACCAGAACCTAAAGTAGCTCTCCCTGACAGGTTTACTGGGGGCGGGACAAGTTTTTTTTTTCCGGGAGGCATGTAAGTTGTACTTTCGGCTGCGGCCACGGTCATCGGGGAGTGAAGAACAAAGGGTGGGAAATTGTCATCTCGCTCCTACAAGGGGACCCACAATCATGGGCGTTCTCTCTTCCCCCGGGCTCCCCGGCTCTCCAGTCAGTGGATAGGTTTTTCGCAGCTCTGGGTCTCGTATATGATGACCCGGATCGGATCTCCCTTGCTGAATCTAAGTTTACGTAGGATCCAGCAGGGAGATCGTCCGGCGGAGGAATTCTTTTCGGAGTTCCGTAGGTGGGCCAAGGACACCCATGGAATGACCCGCTCTTAGGAGCCAGTTTTGTCAAGGTTTATCTGACAAATTAAAGGATGTATTGGCACAGTATGACCCTCCCGCGTCACTGGAAGCCGCTATGACCCTTGCTATTCGCATTGACAGACGGCTTCGGGAAGGTGCGGGGTAACTCCGCCCCCTGTGATGACTCCACCTTCTACAAGGGCCCCTTATATGGAGGTTCCCTTGGTCAGTCCAGAGGAGCCTATGCAGTTAGGAGGGACATCATTTCGGGGGAGGGGACCGGCTGTGCGCCACAAGACAGGAAGGTGTTTCTTCTGCGGGAGAAAGGGACATTTTATTGGGGGGTGTCCATCCCGTCCTTTGCAGAGTAAAGGGTCGTCGGAAAACTATTGATCCCAGGTTGTGTGGTGGACGGCAATCTGGGAGTAGGTATTTCGTCCCTAGGTTCGTCTCAGTTTTCTCGTACCGGTGGAGGTAGTGGTGGGTACGAGAATTGAGAGGATATCTGTTCTTCTGGATAGTGGGGCCGGGCTAATCTAATCTGGTGGACGCTCGTTTGCCCGGGTTCAAGGTATGCGATTGAGTGTGTTGGCTAAACCCATCCCCATATTCTCGATCGACGCCAGGCCTCTCGGTCAGGGAAGTTTTTTGCAAGCAGTGCATAACATAAATCTTCAAGTGGGGGCGATACATAAAGAACTGTTGTCTTGTTTCGTGTTGGAGGGTCTTCCCACTCCTATAGTGTTGGGCCTTCCTTGGTTAACTAAGCATAACCCGGTTATTAATTGGCAATCCAGAGAGATAAGCCAATGGAGTGAATTCTGTAATAAAAACTGCATGAATATGGTCATCGGTGCGGTCGCTCCTAGAGTCTTACCTCCATTTCTGGCAGATTTTGAGGATGTATTTCTCGAGAAAGGGTGTCAGGAACTACCTCCTCATCGCGTGTATGACTGTTCTGTAAAACTGCTCCCTGGGGCCAAGTTACCTAAATCTAGGTTGTATAACCTATCTGGTCCTGAGAGGCAGGCCATGAAGGATTATATTTCAGAGAGTTTGGCTAAGGGGCATATTAGACCTTCATCTTCCCCGTGGCCGCAGGGTTCTTCTTTGTGAAGAAGAAAGATGGAGGCCTACGCCCTTGCCTGGATTTCCGTGAACTTAATCGGATTACGGTCCGAGATCCGTATCCGCTCCCACTTATCTCCGATCTCTTCAATCAGATCGTGGGCGCTAAATGGTTCTCTAAGTTGGATCTCAGGGGGGGGTACAATCTGATTAGGATGAAGGAGGGGGATGAGTGGAAGACGGCGTTTAACACTCCGAGGGGCATTATGAGAACCTTGTCATGCCATTCGGTCTGACTAATGCTCCGGCGGTGTTCCAACACTTTGTTAATGACATTTTTCGCCGCCTGGTGGGACAGTTTGTTGTCATATATCTGGATGATATCTTAATTTACTCGCCGGATCTGGTGTCTCATCAGGATCATGTTAGGCAGGTGTTACAGATCTTGCGGGATAATAAACTGTACGCCAAATGGGAAAAGTGTGTGTTCGCTGTACAGGAACTCCAGTTTTTTAGGCTTCCTGGTGTCAGCATCCGGTTTTCGTATGGACCCTGGGAAAGTGCGGGCAGTTCTTGAGTGGGATCTGCCAGAGAATCTTAAGGCACTACAACGTTTCCTGGGGTTTTGCTAATTATTACCGGAAATTTATTCGTAATTTCTCGTCCATGGTTAAACCTCTCACAGACATGACAAAAAAAGGGACGGATTTTTCTAGGTGGTCTGACAAGGCTTGTCAAGCATTCTCCTCCTTGAAAAAAATGTTTTGCCTCGGCACCCATACTCATTCAACCTGATGCGTCACAGCCGTTCATTGTAGAGGTAGACGCTTCTGAGGTAGGGGTAGGAGCAGTATTATCACAAGGTTCGTCCCCTGGTAAGTGGCATCCGTGCGCTTTTTTCTCTAAAAAACTGTCGTCCGCTGAGAGGAATTACGATGTCGGCAATAGGAACTCTTGGCCATTAAGTTAGCTTTTGAGGAGGAACGATTTTCGTCATCACTCGCTTCAGTGTGGAGAGGGGGTGCTGAATAATCTGAGTACTATGGGGAACCGATACAAACGTATGGCTGATAGGAGGAGAGTGTCTGGTCCGGACCTAAGTGTGAACGATCGGGTATGGTTGTCTACCAAAATATAAAACTTAAGGTTCCCTCCTGGAAACTGGTCCCAGGTTCATCGGGCCGTACAGGATCAGTTCTATAATTAATCCGGTGGCATTCCGTCTTGACCCCCCCCTACGTTTAAAATTCACAAACGTGTTCCACAGATCTTTGCTTAAGAGGTATGTGGCGGCCCGGTGATACCATCACCTTTACCTCCTCCTCCAGTGGTGGTCAATGTAACTTGGAGTTTCAGGTATAAAGTATAAAGTCGTCGATTCACGCTTTAATTGCCGGTCCCTTCAGTACCGGTTCATTGGAAGGGGTATGGTCCTGAGGGGAGGTGTGGGTTCCTGCGTCGGGTATTAAGCAGACC